>JAQGBQ010000297.1:0-26383 GCA_034698485.1 Vertagopus arboreus | reverse complement strand
ACATATCTATATCTCCAAGTAGTAAGTAGTAGTAGTTGAATTTTATATGAAAGTACAAAGTATGTGAGGATAAAATGGTGTGTTCAGTTTTGTGTGAGGGATGTCCTCGTGGGCTTTTTTGCTCCTTGAAAGACAGACACAAAGAAGAAAAGTGTGGGAGACAGCACTATGGTTTGCAAACTATCGTTAAAGTTTCACAAAGAAAAGTTACGTGATCCATAATAATAACATTGGGTTTCATTATACCAAACATAATAGAGGTGAAAGCTCAGTATTTATACAACAAATTTACGAAGAGTCCTGTTACGGCTAAACATTTTATGAAGGGTCAAAGTTCATGATTAGCATCGGAATTATGAATCTTTCTGCCGCAATCGAGTAAAAACATTCGTGAATAAAATCAATTTGAATCCAGACCACTGTGTAAAGGGAAAGGAAGTTAAAGGGCATTGAAGGAAAGGCTTTGAGAATTGTTATTCCAAGAAATGTGACAATATCTTGCTTTATCCGATTGTTTTCATTCCATTTTTCTCAACTTAGTCTGCAAACATGAACTCGTCTTCGGAAGAGTGCCTCTCTCATCTCATGTATGTCATGCATGAAGAACTAGAAAAGCACTATGCACTACTAAAGCACCACTACTACTACTTTCACTTTCACAACTACTTCTCAGGTCATAATATTATGGTGTTGGTGGAAGAACCACTTGCATCAAATGCACTCTCTCTCTCTCTCCTCTACTATTATTATTATTCCCTTGATACGAGTTCCAGTTTTTATTCTCTAACTTAATTTCAGGTCTACGGAGCAAGACTTTGACGGCTTTTAGATCGTAGATCAAATATAGAACATTTTTAATTACGAATTATTCCAACTATGAATTCAATTAACTGATGACTCAAATGAATCAAAGAGATTCTAGAGAGAGGAAAAGAAAGTTTTTATTAAGTGAAGTTTACAGCGTGTTTTATTGAACAATACATACAAAAACAACAACATTTTATACCTTATATGTCGAAATAGTATAGAAAGTTTTCCTTTGATTTCTTTGAACTAATATATTTTTTAATTAAACGTAAAACTCTTACCTTGCGGCATGAATTTTGTAATAAGTGTTATGTATATATAAATACGTCGTGGCTTCAGTTTGCATATAAAATAATAAATGTTGAGTAAGAAATCCATTAACCACATCAATCATGGTAGTTAGAAGCCATAAAGTCAAAAAAGGCAACACGAAAATAATTTAGGTCGACTAATACTTGCTGCTTGGAATTGATAGGCTTTTCTGGTCAAACGTAAAATAATAGCTGAATCCTAAATCCCTAATTTTAAATTCTTTTTGCGTTTGCGATAGATTTATAAAAACTGGATTTAATACTTCTATGTACTTTGAATGATGTTATTTAAATGGTAATACTGTTTGCAGACTGTCAGTGGCCTGAAGATTTGTTCATCTAAGTCGTGAGGACATATCGGATTGAAAGTGGCTAAGCAAACAAGATGGACAGAGGAGGGGGTCAGTACTGCTCCGATGAAGGAGAATTTTCCCTTCCCGAAGGCGTGGATCTGGTCGGAGTGGACAGTTCCAGAAAACCAACTTCATCCTCATCATATCAACACCAGCGTCGTAAAAAGCCGCCGTCGTGGAAAGCGGCAGTGAAGCTAGTGGTTATCAACATGTTTGTCTGTGCACTCGTCCTAGGCTACGCCTTAATCGGCTCATTTGTCTTCCTCGCATTAGAAAATCATCGAAACACAGGATCGGGTGTGCAAGTCTCGGCCAGTGTGTACCCTCCAGGGCGTCGTGGAACGAATTTGACGATGGCAATCCTAAACAGTTTACAAAGTGACCAAATCCAACAACTCAAGAGTGACACTGTGCGTAATATTTGGGATATTACACTAAGTATGAATATCCTTTATCCAGACAACTGGACCAAAATGACTTCCGAAGAAGTTGGAAACTTCCAGCGGTTTCTTCTCGAGCGGGTTCTAACGATTGTTGAAAATGCGACTGTTCAAGAGGCTCCTTATCCCTGGAACTTTCCCAGGGCATTTCTCTTCGCCTTAACTACACTAACCACAATCGGTAAGTACAAAGGTCACTCTAACCCTCTCTCTCTAAGAATAAAACTTTCAGGACATTTTCTTCTACACATATACTTGAATTTATCCTAGGAGAGGAACTATTTCCTACTAGATTCCTATGAAAAATGAGCTTAGATTACTCACACCATGGTGATTCTTAGCGTGAGCCAAATCGTCGGCCATTCACCCTTCCTGTCACTTTTACATGACCATTTGCCAGCTTCTAAGAGCCTATTTTACTTCTTAGTCTTGTCGTTCAGGTTCAGACAGACTGATCGGCTTAACAAGAATGTAGACCTAGTCATTTTCAGAGTCTATCTCCCTTATACAATGTGTGAAAATATTATTAGCTTCAATATCAAAGACACAAGTCTATATGGGACTGGCTCTGTTTTTTATATCGTGGTTGCAAATCCTTATTTCCCTAAGCCAGACTAAAGAATCTCAATCACTAATAATAAGTGGAAACTTTTTCTTTCCATATATTGGGGCATATAAGAGAAGTGAACTGACAATTGAACATAAAAAGCAAACAAGCTTCATACCACTTTCTACACGATTTTGCTGTTCATTTTATAACCTGGTAAATGGTGTGAACTCTGATTAAATGATAAGATATTCAGCCAAGAAATCAGGCTATAGACTACAAAGCTATCTCTTACCGAATAGAATTTTCCCATCTTTAGAGATTTTCTAAACATCGGAACTTGCTCTGCTATAGAAATGGTTCCAAGAATGGTTGTTGCTGCTCCTTTCACAGACTAGTATTATTATTTTGGTACATTTTCATCCCACGGATTTCTATCACTTTATTATTATTATGTAGACATGGAATAAGAATAGAAGTGAATCTCCATACACAGGAAAATGGGATCGTCCAATGTCTGCCGGAAAGATAATGTTATGTTAGAGCTTATAATGTAATCAAACGAAGATGGTCGTCGTGTATGGTCTCTTTTCCAAATAGTAGAGAATATGTAGTAGATAGTTGGATAGTCCACTATTTTATTATACGTTTAGAAACTTAATCTTTCTTCCGATAATTAAACTACTGGTAAAAAAGAGACACGCCATATAGTTAAGAGACTTCTTTCCTTCTTTAGAAACTAATGAAATTTATATGTTATATATTATAAGAGTGTCTCCTCCCATTCCAGGAGCATTTCCGAACTCGACGTATATTTTATATATATATATTCTCGGATAATGATCCTTTTCTTGGGGCTAATTGGATTAGCATTTCTTGTCCATCCGTCCATCCTCCTCACATCACTCTGTTTAATGTGTTTAGAATATTTAGAATATAACAAACTCATCTCCAAAAAGCTTCGAAAAACAGGCTTACAATTCTAAACTGTTTGACATCTTCTCGAGTGGAAAGTGTGCAGACTGGAATTGAACTGTTGATCTGATTACTAATCAAATAATTCTAAGCTTCTATACATACATGCACTCATCCTAATAACACACAAAAGCTTCTGCATGATATGTTTCCATCGCCTACACAATATCTATATTTGCAGATTTCAATGTATTAAAAGTACTCGAATTTCGAACAAGATTTTCAACAGTGGATCCTCCAAATTCTTGGAAAAATTCATAGCTGAGGAAGCTGTATATGATTGTAATATCATCCAGTTTCAATGACTTTCTCTTCTAAGAATCCTTATACAAAATCCTTATATACATAATCGAGTAGTAATGTTTGTCTGTCGAATGCTACTCGCCCTTAACCACACATCGATTTTAAATCTGAATAGCTCAGTACAACGGGCTCAAGGATGAAATTATGATGTTTTACAAAATATTCACCCCTGACCTTTAAATTGATCAAAACAAGGTCATATATTTAGTTTTTCATCCGATTTGAACAAAAAACGTCATTAGAGCCGACGTTTTAAGGAGGGAAATTTTTGTTTCAAACTTTTTTTTTCTTCAAAATATTGACCCTTGAACCCGAAAAAGTTCAAATACGTAGAAACAGTCCGATTTGAACGAGAAGTCGATTTTACTGTTGTTTAATGGGGGAAACTCCCACAGCCAATACATCTAAATGTTGATATTATATAAATGCTTCCGAGCCCTCAAAAAAACTTTCATCGTGACCCCTGCCCCTTAATTTTGCTCGGCTTTGCCGGGTCTCTATTCTTAGTAAGGTCAGAAAATAGAACAGATTGGAATGTCCCTGTTAAAGCTGTTGTATGTACTACGGCTACTACTATTCTTATGCGTATTGAACTACAAGGAAAAACGAGGGAGCCCTTTGGAATTCAAGAAGCTCAATGGCTTTGTGTAGAACGAGAAGATGCAATATCCATACATGCATAATGGCTTCGGAGCTCTTCTTCTTCCCCTTTATTATCAGCAGAGGCTCCATGGAATTATTAGGGTCAGAAATTTCCGTTCTTCTAGGTCTCATTGGCATTGGTGACATAGCTAAAGTCATATATAGTAGTAGTGCGTACTTGTAATAATAATAGACTAGGACTTGTAGTATTAGTAGAGAGGGGAAAGTGGTTGGGCGAGATGGGGATTGAATGTCTCGTAAGCACTTCTCACCTCATTTACTTTCCTTAGTTATGATATTGTGTTAATGCCTTGACTCTTTAGCTCCTCCATTCTCTCTCCAAAGATTTGAATAAAATTAAATGACGTCCTCCTCTCCCATCTTTTCCATTAAGTGCCACTTACGCCAAGTCAAATCTCATCCTTTCTCCCTCTTATATTCTTGTTTTAGCTCAACCATCCTCCTCTTCTTACTACTAAAGTATTATTATTGTGCATAGAAAGGAAAGTGAACCCATGCGCTGATTGCTTTCTCAATTTATGCCAAAAACCATAGCCTGTCTCTTCGTGTTGTTCTCATAATCAGCTCGTGAAATCTAATGTGGATTTCAAATTGGTAGATTTCACTCCAGATCTTGATTCTCCATCTCAAATACTCTTTTTTCCCATTTTACTTTAATGTAAACCCAATCTCGATATTCTAGGCTCAGTCTCAAATTGCTTTTCATTTATATAAATAGAAAAGAGAGAAATCAATGAATGCATTTAATCCTACCCGTGACCCATTCTGTCTCTCTAGAGATAAATTCAAGGACTTCAATTAAAGTTTTTAGTAGCTAGCAGCAAGTGTTGTGTGGGTTTAAACAGGACTCTTTAGAATATTAGTTCAAACAGGACAAACTTTCTCTTAATTGTACTTTGTTATAATTATGTGCAGAGCTTATAGTTCATAATCCTTGTTAATAAATTCTCCTAAAACCACTATAGAGACAAAGAAGTAGTTCAAGGAAGAGTAGACTAGGGAAAGGTAAATTTTTTAATATATAATTTATACTTTTAATTTACCTTGAAGGTTAGGTTAGACAGAACTGCGAGTAACATGAAGGGAAAGAACCACAGGCAATGAAAGAGACACTACCTCACTATGATCTAGCAGCAATTTGATTTTTCTTAAGGGTTTTCCTTAATTGGGGCAAAACGATGCATAGTTTCCATGCTAATCATGAGCTTTGACCCATCCAACTAGCTGCAAGCTTTCTTTTAAAAAATGTGTTACAGAAATATTCTATTTTAAGACTATAATGAGCTGAAATGATTTTAATTTTTGAGTATTAAGTTTAGAAATAAATACGGAAGCTGATTTTTTGTTAAAAATTGAAATTTAATTTATTGTACCACTAATAATGATTTCCTTAGCAAGTTCAGATTTAAAACTCGTATTTAAGTTTAGCAGTCGTAACTGTAACTATAAAGAGCTTTTACTTCAATTTTTTTGTATTTTCGAGATAATTAAAACCAATATTATTCTTATATGTGAAAAAAATCAGGTTGTTTCTGGACCATAGTGAACTTAACCTGCAAACAAGTCTCTCGACGTTGAAGGAAAAATAAATACATTATGCAGAGAGAAACAGGCAGTAAAAATTACTAGCCCTTGTAAACTAAACGACACTAACCTTTTTGGCTTTCCTCACTATAAACTACATCTTCTTCAACCTTCTCATCATCATTTAATGGGCTAGGAGGTTAGATAATAAAAACCCATTTTCTTACTTGTTAAACCTGCCTGCTGGATATTTTTTATTATTTTTTATACCTCACCTTGGATTACAAGCATTATCAACTTATATAGTATCTGTCATATCCTTAGTTAAAACACTCAAAATATATATATAATATATGCTCCAACAAAGAGGATAGTTGAAGATTAACATAAACATGTTTTATATTCTCCTTGAGCACCTACACTCGACACTACATATGAAATTAAACATAAACACAGCTAACTTAATTTTGCATATCGAATATCATACCTAAAGGGATATTCAGGTCAATTCTATTCGACTGTCGATTGATTCACTCTAAAGATTGATTGAGACGGATTTAAAAATAATTTTCTTATGCACTTGAAAATAAGTGGAAAATACTGAGAATTGTATTAGAGGTTATTTGAAGTTACGAGCTTTGATAAATTGGCATCTATATAATAATTTAATATTATAGGATTTCTGATCTTGTGATTTATATGGAGTTAATATAATGCTACTTGTCGGAAGATAGAGAATTCCGATTGAGGCACGGATGTGAATATAAAAGAAGAGTTATTCAGGATGGAGATTTGGGTAATAAAGGCAATGTTGACTGGATATATATCTATAAAGCTTCTACTAGATAGGATGACTCTGAGATAAGTTGGACCAAAAAACCATTCAACTTCTAAGAATGTCTGTAAAAATGTAAAAATCTGTGAACACGGTAAAAATAGAGTTTTGGTATGTATGCTAAACGAGTGGAAAAGTTTCCAGCCACTCTTTCTCCAGAAATGCAAAGCTCATTTCATCTCTACGTCTGTCTCATCGTTCATGGAGTAGTATGTAGTATTAAAAGGAAGTCGAATTTAAAATTGCTGAATCTTGAGGTAAAAAATGTGATTTGAGAGAAGAAAAAAAATCTGGGGTGGTGGCTGATTACAACGGAATATTTATGGAGTTGGAAAGAATGAATGAATGAGAGAGGAGATGATTAAAAATTGACAAAAGTTATTGAGTTAGTAGTTGTGTGTGTAAAGAAGCAAGTGGTGAAAGCAGGCGAACAGTTGCACATTGATCCAGATTCAAATTGGTTTTTCTCAAGGATTTTGCAATTTTTGCTTGATTGGGGCAAAATGGTGCAGAGTTCCCATGCATAAAAAAATAAATATAGTATTTTATGACTATAAAGAGCTTTTTCTTTTATGGTTATTAAAATCAATGTTATTCTTATGGGTCACGTGACTTTTTCTTGTGAGTAAAATAAAGTTGTTCCTCGACCATTTGGGGTGAAAGTAAACAAGTGTAAAGGCTCAGCTTTCTATTCTAAAATAGAAAGCAAAGGGTAGAGGATTCTGTAATAGTTTTGGTGTGAGATGGTAGGATATGGTTTGTATATATTTTTTTCTCTATTTTGTAAATGTAAGTCTTGTATAGTTTTCATGTAGTTCTCATCCTGGTCGGAATCCTTGGTGTTCCGCTGAGGTTAAGGGATGGTGATAAGTGAACAATTCCAGTAGCAGCTTGCCTTCTTCTACTTCTTCCTTCTTGTTGTTGTGATCTGAACCGAACTCTCAGTTACTCACTCTCAGTTCTTGCGGAGTTTTTCAACTTTTTTATATTTCTGCAAAACCATGCAGTTTTCTCCTAGGGCTGAGCATTTTGTGTCGAGAGTCTTCAAATTTATAGCCCATTAAATAAAGGCTTATTATGCCCCAACTTCCTTTTCGCACACAACCTAAGGACTCTCTGCCGTTCAATCTTGCTCTCTATGTTGGCTCTTTGAATGTTCTGTAAAACCCAAATGCTGCTCAACATCTACTTTCACTATTAGATTTGTTCCATCCTCTTTTTTTGCTCCTTGTACCAAATAGGAAACCAAACCAATGTTCCAATACCTAGCCAACCATCATCCATTCTAGTCGGAATTTGGATGTTCTCTTCCTTCCCGTCCTTTTTTATATCTACATTTCCTTATATATAGGATGGAGATCGAGAAAAGATGTAGAAGACTAAAATATATTTACCGTCGAACAAACCAGTTCTTCTACTAGTTAGATTTTATTACTTGGGTACGAAAAAGGAAAAACTTCTTCTCCGTAAAAATAAAAGAGAAGATTATAGTTTTTAGATTTTGGACATGTGGTTTCCCTCCTCCTCCTTCTCTTTCTCTAATGTCAACTTTAGTCCAATTTCAAGGGATAAAATATTTAAAAAAAGGAAAGAGTTTTGATTCAGCTTCTACTACTTTACTCTTCCATTAAAATAATCAATTATAGTCACCTTGCCTCCTAACACCACCACGAAAAGTACCAATTCACGACTCAGACGAGAAAACATTTCTTTCTCCAATTAGGCAACCCTCAATCTCTTGAGAGACGAGTCGATGAATTACCATAGGGACTCCTTTCACTATACATAAGCCATCAACTATGTATATGCATATAGTGGATACGACGTCTTTTAACCAATTTAAGAGGTTTCCATCCCACCCAGCAAGGTCTTTGTCGTCCTTTCCTCCTTCTTCTCTGGATATTGATTAATGGCTCTTAATGAAAATCCCATTTATGCAAATTATGGACGGGAGGGTTTGAGAAAATCGCATAATATTATTTATGTAACTGACTGAAATTTAATGCGTTCAGAGAGCTCTGACTAATAGCTTCCTTATGCAGGGTGAAAGTGGCTTGAGGATATTATTACTATTTTTTCCTCAGGAGGAAGCAGCATCAGGTCTGTTGTTTTTAATCATTTGCTTCACTGGAGTTCTGATAGATATGAATGCAAACACTGAGATTCGGAGATTCTGTTTTGTTCTGGTGAAAGTGGTGGATGAGAGAGAGAGAGTATTTTAGTTTCTAGTAAGCCACCACCACCACCACTGCTTCCTTCCGCCGTTTTGGATACAAGTTTGTTACAGTTTGAAAGAGTAGACTACTTGTAGAAAAAAAAATTGGGGGAGTGAGGATTTGTAAAATGTAATGGATTATATTAAGCGAAACAAATTTAATGACCAGTTACAATCGTCTTTACGGCTTCATGATTTCATAATTTATGGACTCTTCTAAATCAAAACCATTCTTTTACAAAGTTTCTTGGATATCAGGTCTCTTATAAGTCAGGCACATCTTTTCCAAATCTTTTTCCCCCTCGTTTCGTTTCAAGTTTTCATTCATATACTAAAAAGGCAGGAGGAACACAAAACTGGAGTTTTATTTCATTGTTTCTATCCTTGTTCTTTTGAGAAGGAATATAATAAATAATGGGTTTTGAGGGAGGGATGAGAATAGCGAATTTGAGTGAATCAAGTGCACCCTAAATCGCTTTAAGGAGAAGGAAGTACTTTAACAAAAGATTATTCCTTAAAAAATGCGTATGGATACCGTTTAAGATTAATAGCAATGCATAAGGTGGCATCGAGTAGTTTACGTTTATGATCATAGGAATCTAGTAGGTAATTTAGGTTGGAAAGAAATGATACGTGTCGATTGTCCATCACCTGCTTGATCTTTAATGGGAGTATTTAATGAACCATTTTGTAATTTATTTTTATAGGGTACGGTGGAATAGGACCGAAGACATCATCAGGAAAAATTGCGACCATGGTAAGTCTCATTTTCAAAAGCTCTCGGACGAGCGTATAAATTATTGAAATATCTGATTATAATTATTGATTTTTTTTGTCTGAAATAGATCTACGCAATTTTTGGGATTCCGATAATGCTCTGGTACTTGTCCAATGTGGGTTCCCTGCTGGCTAAAATCGCGAGATTTTTCTGTGCCAAAATCTGTTGCTGTTGCTGCTGCCGCGAGCCCTCGTCTTCATCATCGTCTTCCTCATCAAGCTCGTCCACTCGTAAGGTCTCGGATCCTTACTACAATATGAAACCTGTGGACGGGGACATGCATCATCGGGTGAACAAAGACGACCATTTGATGGATGACCGAGACCAACACGAACACCGCGTCAGCATTTGTCTTATATTCACTCTGTGTGTCATGGTGCTTTTAGGTTACGTCTGTCTCGGTGCATATGTTGTCTCCCAGTGGGAAAAGTGGAGGTTTCTCGACAGTTTCTATTTCTGTTTCCTAACTCTGACAACTATTAGTTTCGGTGACAGTCGATCGCAAAAAACGGGAGGACTGGATCGGTTCAAACATAGAACAGAGTGGTTCTGCTCTTTTTATATACTCTTCGGGATGGCCCTTACCTCCATGTTTTTTAATATTCTTCATGAAGAGATCTCGCATAGGTTCAAACGCTGGAAGCATTCCCCGTCCGATCATTCTTTGGATAACAAAGAAATTCACGCCGGTCACAAAGGGAAGCGACGACCGGTTGAGAACTCGTATTCCGTTCATTTCATGAATTTTTCCTCTCCCAATGCCACTGCCAGTCGTAACTTTACTGAAGAGACCTTGTTATCTAACGAGATTCACAGTCACGGTGGTCGTGGAATGCCGGAGCCACCCGATTTGAAAAATAATGTCTACGACGAGGACGACGGCCCGGGTGACTATATGGGCGGCCATCCGATCCCACCTCCAAGAGAGATATACAGCTCGCATCCCGTGTTTCCTAGATAGGCTATCTTCTATCTAATATTATATAATCATCTCTCTTTCTCTCCACCCTTATGGCCACTTTAATCGAATATCCCAAATATTTCCTTCTCATCTTTCTTAACAATGGCTTTTATCTACCATCTATATATTCAAGACTAAAAAATCCATACTGCCCTCAACTTGTACCGCCTGCTGCTACGAAAGTATGTATTCAATTCGGGCTAAACTATCACGTCATTATATAGTTATTGTCTAACGAGTTATTAGTCTAATTATAAGATACTTTTAAAGTCTGGATGTTTTCAAGATACTTTTATATTCTATCAAAATAGCCGGTAGAAAGTCTTGCTTATCAGTTTTTCCTTTGATTGTTACGCCTTACTTTAATGATTTTTGTCTTAAGGCTTAAAAGAATGTTTACAAATAGAATCCAAGTTTGTTGAGAAATTAGATTTTTGATTCAATTTGTGTTTGTTTTTCATGCTAGGTTTAAATGTACATACTGACTGGAGGAAAAGTCTAAGAGAAAGTGAGCAAAGTATTTCATCTAATCAAATAAAAAAATCGAGATACACCTCAAAAAGTTTCAGTAATTTGCTTTATCAATTTGTATTTCCATCATTCTGTAAAATTGGACATCGATTTCGATTATCCTCAATAACAAAGTAAAGAATTGACAAGAAATTAACATGCAAATTAAACATTCAAATGTTACGTGATTACTAGAACAAGAATTAATTTAATTTTTTTTTACTGCGTATTAAATTAGTTGATTATTTATATTACCAGTAATTATTATACATACATATATACAGTTGACGTGTTATTATAGTAAACCCAAAAAGAATTTGATAATTATTTACATTTAAACAGACTAAAAATTTATACAAAGAGGTTAAAACCAGATTCAAAAAAGCGTACGGGTGAAAGTTCTAGGCTATTTCGAAGTGCACACAGGTCTCAGATTAATTATAAACAACTACATATATACTAGATATGAAAGTGTTTTTGTAACAAACACTAAAACTCAAAATAAAAGGGTATGTTTTGAGTTAACACTTAAGTATAATCTTTCTCATAATAATAATAATAAATATTATTATTATATCAAGAACTTAAGTACACCACAAAGAAATACAGTACACACACTTGTTATATTATATATATCTGTATATACATACAAATATGTTATTAAGAGATTTCAGGCCAGCTAGTGTATATTTAACTCTTCCTTTGTACGTGTAAAATAGGCTTAACATAAATATATATGCTCCAGTGTTTAAGATAACATTATACACATTTACAAATCATTATAAATAGTTGATATTTAAATTTAATAATCATAACTATTGTATTTCTTACCTAAACCTCCAAAAACACGAAAAGTAAACATTATTGTGTAAATTGTATTAACTATACGGACTAAATACAAAAGCAGATTAATTTTAGAATTAAAATTTCCAACCTCAAAATGTGTCGGTGGATTGTAAATATATTGAGGTGACAAAAGTTTATGTATGCTAAACTGATTATTATGAATATCGTAAACATGTGTTTAAATTAAATGACAGAAAACGACCTAAGCTACATAAATATTTAGCACTCAAAAATAAACAATTACCCTTAATAATACTATACCAAAAATGCTACGAAATAAGATAGCATATTTGAAGTTTATATATGATGATGAACGTTTAAAAATATTATTATCAACTAAACTATAACATATACTACATGAATGATAATAATAAAAGATATATATATACCTACTGTTACAATTACAAGAATGTCGTTCCAGTTATTTATTATGTAGTAAGTTAAATTTTTTTTGTAAACTATCAGAAAGATCAATTTCTTTTTTGGTTTCTCTGCAATGTAAACTTTGAAATGGTTTTCATGTATGTTGACATTCTCTAGGGATGGACTCAAAAGAATTTAATATCAAAGGACCATATGCAGCTTCTAGGCCCATTAGGTCGTTGGTCTTCGCGGAAGAATTTTTTTTGATACCATCCGTTCTGCCAATTTTATTAGCATAGAAAAATATTAAGAAATATTATTAACCATGTCTCATTCTGAGTGAGTGAACTATGAAAGAAAGTCAAGAGCCAACTTTTCCGACTTTCTCCTCCTGTGCCTGGTAACAAAACAAAACAGGAACTTTATCAAACTAAAAACAGCAGCTGTGCCTACACTAAAGTTACGAAAGCTATAAAGCAGGATTTCTTCAAGAATGTTCTAATAAGGAAATTAACCAAGGCTTATGGAATATATGTTTCAAATTTTTCATTTACCTTCAGGATAAATAAAATCCGCCTAAGTTCATATAGCTATAGTCTATAGTTTTTTTGGTTTTTAAATCTGCAACAATCTAACAAAATAGACTTATGCATATAGCTCAGCACTTTAAGCTTGTAGAATTTTTTGATAGGTAAATGATGCTGATGATCCAACTATAATTCAAATTCTTAATTCTTACGGTAACTACCGTACCCTTTTTCGTGAGACTGACACACATCCGGCATTTGTCTGGACTCTGGAATTTTTTTTGGGGAAATTGGCATCGAGGATTTTAGACCAGTCTGTAATTCAACATCAGAAGGCTAAAACATTCATTTTAGAAGTGGAGAGGATAAAAGTTTTCAAGCGTAAGAGATTCGTTGATGCATGACAAAACCTATGGACCGAAGCTTTGTTATCCTAAGGAGATCTCTGAGATGGGAGTAGACTAGAGGAAGAGATAATAATAAGAAGGCAAATTCTACTCCCGAGACTGACAAAGATGGAATCCCCTCCTGTTTTAATGTCCTATATTAGTCTGATGTGGGATAAGCCTAAATGAAGATTTATTTTGTTTGATCTTCATTTACATATTCTGCCTAGTGAGTGTAAAAAGACCCGTCCTTCCAGCATGTTTACTCACTATCGAATTATAGCAGATCCCTCATTTTCCAAATATATTACTGAGGATAATTACTATCTTGGACACATGAATTAAATCCAGTAGACTAGAAAAAACTGTCTCTCCTGTCAACTTTTATTAGAGTTTGCCAAATATTTTCCAGGTCTTAGAGTCAACAAAAGTCAACAAAATACACACTACTTTCCTTCTAAACTAGGTGAAATTGACTTGAAGCTGAGACCAAATCAGTCAGTTGGGGCTGTTATCGACTGAAAACACTGGCACACTGATGCTTAATATTATTGATGGCATTGTTCTCCCTTGGGGAATTGTACAGAACATATATATATATAAGAAATGAAGCATCCAGCGGTTCTTTAGCTAACTTGTATCATTTTTAGGATCAATCGATAGGTAATTTTTTACTCCTCTTTTATAGTAGAACAAGTAGATTTAAGAAAGTCAAAACAACCTATGTGGCAACATTTATAAGTTTGACACAATTGAATTTAAAATGAGTGTATGGCCGATCTTATTTAGTCCAGTTAAGTCGTAATAGGTTTCATTAGAAGACTCAAAATTCCTTACATCTGCATAGCAATTTCTGTGCTCAAGTAATTTAAAGCATGTTGAAAATATGCATGCGACGAGAGAGAAGAGACTAGAGTTCAAGACTTTCTCTGTTCAAGGAGGTGATGTCATGTATGGAATATAGTTGGAGAAATGAAAAACTCCATAGGGAATAATATAACCACTTGCTTAGCTCCACAATCACTCATTCTATCTACCTCTTTTAGTCCACCACCACTGACTGCCACTGCCGACGACGACGAAGAAGACCCTCTCCGCATTATTCTTGCATGACCACGATGACAACAAGACATTTGCCGTCTCTCAATTTATTTACTCTATCCAGACTGAATCTTAAGAGACTCGGCTTTCATCCGCTTCAAAGGCTTCAGATACATACCTAGTAGCAGTACATAAGAACCATATGCATGCAAACGGGTTTTCTCACAAGACAACCTTTCACCTCATACTTCACTACTACTACTAAATAAGAACTCCTTCTACATTATTTGATACACAAACCATCAACCAAGGCTTGCATATAAAAAAAAATCTGGATTATTGACAACCTCTTCAACATCTTGTAGAAAAGCCTCTGTGAATCATAATAATATTGTAGTTGAGGTCTTACTCATATTTCCGACTATTAAAGCCAAACCAAACTTTTTAACGAAACCGCAACCGAAATGTCGACAACTTTCACTCCGACCTCGGGTGTCATATTGATCTAGAAGAGAGAAAGAGAGGAAGGAAGCAGGTAAAACTGGTTGCCAAAAATAACTAGGTCTTTGGTTTGAAATACGAGACGGAAAGGACTGTTGCATATGATTGGGTAGGCTTGTAATGTAATTCATGTAATGATGAAATCTTTTGACTTTTTTTCTCCTCAGCATTCAACTTTTATTCTAGGCGTAGGATTGGAGACAGGAATAAAATGTAAGGAGGATATGAAAAGAAATTGACTCAGCTTTTTTTTGCACCAAACCCCTTGATAAATAGTTGTAGATTTTTATGAGATTTTTAAGACCTGGTGTAACGTGTAAGTAACTGGGTAGGTACATATATATATATATAAACTATTCATAACTTGGTGCAAAGAAAGACCACTTTCACCATGTTAGAATAGCGTCACACACAACCTGCCCTTCTTTTATACTCCTTCAACTTTCAACTCTGATCTCTCTTAGAGTTTACAAAGTCTTGCTCTCCTCAATGCTTCACTATAGTCTAGAAACAACCTGTTTTTTATCATAAGGAATTTTTAAAAACCCAATAAGAATAACATTCCTTTTAATTAAGCACCCTCTATGAAAGTTGTTAAGAAAAATCGAACAGTTCAAATTTCGAATACGAGTGCGGATACGAATATCCATGTTAAATGGGTTTCTCACTGACTTTTTTTCGAGATATTTAATGGCTAAAAACTTGAGTAAAATAATAAAAATGTTTAGTTGTAGTTATGTATTTCTGAGAAAGACGTTTAAAGGTTTACAAAAATAATTATTTGTTTTGAGATAATTTGGGAAATATAGATTTTCAAAAATTGCTTGCTTTTACTTCAATACCTAGTTATCTCAAAAATTAAAAAAAACGGAAGTTACAGCTCCTTCTAGAATATTTTTCTAAAAAATTTATGAAGAGTCTTGTTCAGGCGTTTTGCGGCTGAAGTTTTTATGAAAGGTAAAAATTCATGATTAGCATGGGAACTTTCAAATCTTTTTGCCCCATTAAATCCTTGAGAAAAATCAGTTTCTACTGGATCATTGTGCAACGCTGCCCTCATAGCCACAAACCTTGGTCCGTATTTTCTTCAGCTCTTCCAGTGTTTGAAGTTTAAGAGAAGTGTATTGAATCGTTTGTAAATGTAGAGAGAGAGAGAGAGAGAAAGAAGAAGAAAGGCTTGTGGATGAATCCAAGTCTTTTGAATTGGAACTCATCATTCAAGTTTTAAAAGTGAGAAGAGCTTGGTTTCCCTGTATGAAACATGGAGATGAGATGCACAAAGTTTCACCAATCATTTTCTCCCCGATAGAACGAAACATCCTTCATCAATTTACATTCAAATTCCCTTCCGTGCCAAAATGTTTTCTCCCTCACCTAAAATGAATGAAAAGTTTGAGCTCTCCAGAATGAATCAAAATTCATAGCCATTGGCAGACACCAACAACTTTCACCTTACACTTTCTTCCCCCCGACTATTATTCTTTTTTCCATTTGTGCAACCGGTCTTCAAGACTTTCTAAGACCACTTCTAAATATTCTGCATTACACCAGTAGTTTCACTATGATCCAAGAGCAACTTGACTTTTCTCATAAGAAAACGTCACGTGACCAATAAGAATAATATTGGAATTGGATTTAATTATCTCAATTACAGACGAAAACAGAAGTAAAAGCTCTTTATAGTCTCAAGCTAAATGCATTTATGTAGAAATTTTTTTTTGAGAAAAATTAATTGGTGATTGGGGCAAAAAGATGCAGAGTTCCAATGCTAATTATGAACTTTGACCCTCCATAAAAGCGTCAGCCGCCACTCGCCACAACAGGATTTTTCATAAATTTGTTATATTAATAATGTAGTTTACGACTATGACCAGCTTTCAAGTTTCGAGATAATTTAAGCAATGTTATTCTTATTGGACTTTTTAAATTCCTTATAAAAAATAATTCCTAGTGGACCATAGTGCAGTTTACTTCTGAATAGCCTCTCCTTCAATTCTCAATCAACGTATTGTAAGATTGCAACATTTCCATGCACCATTTCCCACAGCCCTATCATGGAAATACATGGAAAGTTTTGCTCGGGCAGATGAGATATGGGATCATACCTACAAAATAAGTTCTTCACTTCAATTTACCCGAATTTCTTCCATCATCTCATACATAGTTATTTCACCTTTTTTTTAAACTTGATTTTAAGTATACTTTTCACCACCCCGAGGAACTAAAAAAGAGGACTTTTTTTACATGTCTCTTGAAAATATTTTTGCTAGATTTGGCTGTAAAAGGAGTGTGGATAGCTCAAAACTCTTGGGTAGTTCAAAATTATGATCTGTTAAATTATAACTAAAAGTCAGCAATTTATGGTTATTTTATTGTTAGTTCAGATATTTGTATTTCGATGGATTACTTTAGAGTCACAGTTTTATTTGCAAAACTCTAATTGTTAAACGGAATTGATTTTGTTTCGTGATCCAGTTTATTAAGTAAATAATTAAACAAACTTTATAATATATGTAACACCATGATTTGATTTGTTAAAAATGTATTTAAATTCATGAAAAAATAAAGAATGCGGGGAAATAATAAAATCTTTTGTCCATACGTTCCTTCAATTTCAATATAACGAGAGGAAAGTTGTTAGCGCTATCTTCTCGAAACTCCGAGAAAGCAGTTTTCACCGAAAAGAGTCAGTACTTTCTCCTTTTACCACAGGGCTGCATATCGAGATTTATGCCCAGCTAATCTATTACTTTAACAAAACTATATTGCTTTACAGAATAAAATATACTACAACAGCATTTTCAAGGCATCTTCGACAGATTGTTCTTTTTGTTTTTTCAGGTTTCCATATTGTACATTTTTATTATTATAGGAGTTTGAAATCAACATTATAAAATGAATCACATACAAAAGTATTTTTCATGGCATTTGAGAATTATTCTCGACGTTAATATTAACACAGGCTGATAATTAATAAAAGTATGAAACAGCAAGAAGAATAATTTTTAAATTACTGACCAAGCATCATATCATCAACGATTTTTTAAATTTATAATTAAACAAACCAATTTAATGCTCAGTTTTCTCTTTCCGTTAAAAGTTAACTTCTTAATCTTCGGTTTTACCCCATTAACAGCTTATCTGGATACCCATTTGTCCATCTGTCTGTTTGTATCTGACATTTTGCAGGTCGAGTTTTTGAATAAGTTTTGTAAGTAATTCAGTATTTTGGATCTATTTGGTTCAATTGCTTGACATTTGTCGGCTGACCCTAATGGGTTTGTACGGAAATCAGCTCAGCAAATTTTGCAAACAATTCTGTATTCTTTGACTGAAATAAAGAGCTGAAATATTGTAAGTGAGACGGTGTGATTTTGGAGGTGACCCAGGTTGATTTAAAAAAAGAAGTAAATCGATGATTTAGAAATTTTAAGAACGGACCCTTTATAGCTGCTTGGAGTAATATTTTTTAGCTTCGACAATGCAAATTTAAAAAGGATTAATAGTTGTAACGAAGCCCAAAAAATAACAAAAAAACAAAATAAAAATGAATTTTGTGAGAAAAGTAAGAGAAAAAGGATTATTATTTCATATAAGGTGTGAGATAGATAAGAAATAAATTTGACTCATCTCTCATCTCCTTTTGATCGGTATTTAAAGAATTTTCGTAACGATAGATTTCACTAGGGAAATAAGTGAAAGTGAAGCGATAGTGGTGGTGATTCATCCCTCATCAATCATTTCCTTATACCAACTATTACCAACTCAAGGTTAACCCCTTTCTCTTTCTCGTTTTTTTTTACTATCGGAATCTCTATCTCTTATTAGTTCCATGATTGCCCTTTAATTAATTCCCAATCTCACACCTCAAAACACATTAATTTAATTCTTGTTATAAGAAGTTATTCGCTTGAACCAAATTCTTCTAACTATTAGGTACTTTCCCTGATAAGATTGCGGTATTGATTGGGGCAAAAAAATGCATTTTCCCATACTAATCATGAACTTTGACCCTACATAAAAGGTTCAGCCGCAACAGAGCTATTCATAAATTTGTTACATAACATATCAATTTTTTAATGTTTTTTTTTTGCGGTTTTTCGACAATATCTCGAAATTGAGTGGACTTCTCTACCATAAAAGTAGCATATTTAAATGCGCCTTAAAATTACGCGTTAAATGATACATTGCTTGTCCAAATCGGATAAGGTATATTTTTCTACCTAAATTTGGTAATTGGTTCTTAATTAAATAAATACCGTAGTTTACGACTATGAAGAGCTTTAACGTCTAGTTTTTTAAAATTATTGATTCTTTAAATTCCTTATAAAAAAGTCAAGGTTCTCTTGAACCAAGTTAACGGCCAAGTTGTAAAAAAATTAAAATCGGAACTGGAGTAATTTTTCTAACCCGTCTTGCTAGACAACGAAGAAAGGAAAGTCTCTACGGATTTGTGTGAGTCATGTAAAGTTAATAGATGCTATTTTGTCGCCTTGTCTCATCCTTTTTGAAAGTTTGAATGTGAGTTGGTCGACAGAATGAGATAGAAAATAAAAGGAATGTAGGGGAATTCTCACACCCATATTTCATTTATATTCAATGAGTTTTCCCCTCAAGGGAAAACTCACTCTTGAAAATACGTATAGCAGCAGCCTCTCATTTCTCGATACCCATTACATTACACATCTTACAATTCTTACATCATCCCCGTTATATATAGCACTGGCATTATTTTCCAAAGCTGCATAATTCCTTCGTCGGTTCTGCTCCACGAAACCAAAAACACCATCAGTCTATATATTCATCAATGCAATTCCAACGAAACCATCAAATTTCTCGCTTGAATCCATTTACACTTTTGAATTCATAGCACCTCTCTCTTTATACATTTTACTTATCCTTTCCCATTACTTAGTAGAGCAGGATTATTTACATGATCATTTTCGGTTTTCTGAAACTTTGAGTAAATATTCAGATTGTATAGTTTTTTCATAAAAAAATACTTGATGTGAGGCAATGCATCCAAAAATTTTAGTCAAATACTAATAGGCAGGAATTCCAGATAAGAAAGTTGAAATTTGTATTGGATATGCTTTGTCGTGCAAATAAATAAATACAAAAGGAGCACCACTTTAAGACCCTCATCATAAGTAGACATTATAATATAGAAGAAAGTTGTTGGTTAGTTTGTTTGAGGAGAAATGAGAAAGGTCTGTATGATATTATATGTATTATGGTTTGATGATGGTCTGTATAATATGGTTGGCAGTTCAATTTTGTTTCTGACGATGGATGAATGTTGTGCAATGTGTGGAATAATGGATGTGGATTTGATCTGATCTGATGCGAAGAGCTCCTCGTTTCCATTCTCAACAAATATAGATGACTCATCTAGAAAATGAGATTGGAGAAAAAGATTTTCTCCCTCATCTTTAGCCACACTACTACTGCCCATCTATTCATTCATTATTCTCTCCACGAGAAATAAGTGCAATATACATACTACATTTGTTCCATATACCTACTATACTAGTAGTACTTGTAGTTATGTTTATACTAAAAGACGGTGTTCCTTCTACTACTTCATGATTACCTCATAGCAATAAATAGATGTGGATGAATGAATAGAACAAACCCATTCGGTAGATATATCTCTTCCATGCCCTTTTGTATTATAAGCCTCACTTCATCCCTTTAAATGGTCTAAACAAGCATTACCCTAGGGATTAACTAACCTCTCCTTTTTAGTATGTAGTCAACTGGCTGTTGCATTTCCACAAAGTATATCAATCCCTTTTCAGTAGAAATTCCGTTGAATTCTGAGAAATGTAAATGTAAATGTACATATACAATAAGGAATTGTTTTTTGTGGAATTTAAAATATAGCTACTAGCCAGTACTTTCTATTAGGCCATTTATGACTGACGTATGTTATCAATGCTATTTTTAAAATTTTAATATTACAAGTTCAATTCATTTGTGGCATTTTATGAAATCTCAATAATTCTATACAATATTTCGTCAATCCTAATGCGGCAATGTAGTAAAAAAAGAAAAAAACTTCAAAATACCAAATCAAACCTTTAAACAACATTGCAAAACGTTCAAAAACCCGAAAGTCAGAAGCACCGAAAAGCAATAATGCAATCATAGTTTAATGCAGAAAGTAATGGATAATTTTATGGGATTACACATCTGCATCAAATGAAATTCAAGACTAGACTAGAAGGTATTAAAGCGAATAAATGCGAACCTTATTCCATCAATCCCATCCCGGAAGATTAATTCCATCAATACAGCAGAACATCACCCTCATATATAATATGTACTATGTACTACATATACATTCCCTATTCGTGATCAGGAGAGAAATAAGAAGAAGGGTGACATGACGCTGAGGCATTTAAATATTTATGCGAACATCGAGTCAAGTTTTGTTCTGTTATCCTTTCCTTTGTTCTGTACGAGTTTACATTTTACAACCATCACATCTCCTCATCATATACTCTATTAAATTACAGATTACAACTGTCTCTCCCATAAATAAATTCTTATGCATCATCTTCTTCATAGACATTTCCAATTTCCTCTTTGTTTCATCCCGTAATAATAATAATGAGTTACTTGAGAACTTATAACTGCACAAGAAAGCCCTGAAGGAAGTTTTGGGAGAAATATCAAATAACTCTATGCAAAATCATGATCATGCAATCAAAATAGAACCAGCGGCTATATAAGGGTTCCTGTTGTAAAAGAGCTGACTATCACACATTATTTCAGATTCCTTGTTGAAGAGGGTGAAAACAATGTAATGAACTACTACTAATACTAAAGGCGTTATAATATGAGACCATGATTATAATAAAATATGATCAAAAAAAATTAAGTGTGTAAAAGGAATCTTATTGCTAATTGCTAAAGATAAAATTTAATACACAACAGGATTGTACTTTCAAGAAAGAAGATCCAAAATCCAAGCCGGTTGCTTTTCATTTTCTCTATACAATAATCTATATGTACACAAGCTGTTCATTTATAGTAAGAAATGCAATGGTGAAAGAATTAAAGTCAGTAAGCTCTCATGTTTGGTTTGAGCCATGTCGAAACAATTCTGCCGTGAAAATGCCCACATTATCATCTTCAATAGGAGAAAAATCGGATTACTTGTAGTTGTATGAAACTGCCATACTTATATCTATTATAGTTGTTTAGTTATATATATGCAGGCACAGGCTGGACAAACCAAACCACTAACAGTAAGAGTACAAGTAACATCAGCCACAGAGATATTTCGATTATATTATTTTGTTCTCGATTCTGTAGAGAAAAGTGCAGCGGAATGAGCCCTACGAAGGAAAAGGATGTAGAAAGTGTGTGATGATATTTGAAACGTGCGTGTATTATTCACCAACAACTGCTATATAATATTATATCCAACCCCAATAGAAAGTAGAACTATATATGTAGAATGTAGAAGTCAATCTTGTACTAGAATTCCAGATGCAACAAGAAATCTGCCCTATGATTTCGTAGCAAGTGTGAGGAAAGCATTCATTCTTCATCTGACTCTGTGATGGAAAACATTTCCACGAGCTCTCTCCATTATTTATATAATATGTACCTATAGTGAAAGTATTATAACCTTTCACTCTGTCACGTTTTAACCAAACTGTTCTCTTACTATTCTGTTAGGAATACAAATACGGAATTTAGTTTCACATTGTTCTTCTAAAGTTAACCTTTTTTCTTTCTTTCTGTGAACTACTATGTGCGTGTACCCAAAGAAAATTATTTTTCATGAAAGAAACCCGATAATTAGTTACTATTGAAATCGCCAATAAGATTGAAATGAAAACATTAAAGCACCACATAATAAAAACATCATGGCCAGTTACGTACTTTTGGGTAACTTTCTCCCTGATTTTGGCCACACTATCAACCTATAGTTTCGTCCAAGTGGACTGGGTGATTAAAAAGGATATTATCGTGACCACTTACTACCCATTTGTAAATGGTACTCTTGTGCACTCGGTCTTCCGGGGGACGGACTATTATCCTGGCTATGAAAGTGTTCAATTGCTCCATAATACTTCGGGCATTTATAGTGAAAGCTTTAGTAGAAGTAGTAGTAGTAGTAGAACTTTTTCAAAAATCTCTAGTGACTTTTCAAGCAGAGTGGACAGGTACTCAGATTTTTTGCTCAGCTATGCAGCTCAATTGAGAGGTCAAAAAAGGACGGAAGTGAATAAGCCAGTGACTCTAATGAGTTTTGGAACGCTTGGTTTTTGTATGAACTACAACAAGTCGTGTGAGCTTTATTGTGAGAAGCCTCATGCTGTGTCTCCCATTTGGCCGGTAAGTGTTATGTGAGAGTGCATATGTATGAGAAAGGCCTAGCTGCAAATTTGACACTTTAGAGACAATGGACTAGTCAAATTAGACGTTTTTTGACGCTTAATTGTCAACTTATTCGTTTTAATATTGAATCATATTTATGTACTTTGTTTCAATCTTTATTATCATCCAAAATATAAGATTTCGTAGCTAGGTCCCTTTTTATATGCACCCTCACATACGAGCTTTGTCTTTGTCCAGGTATTTATTTACACTTTGTGTCCACATGGAAATAAAAGTTCGATCAACATCAGCGTTTGAAGACTCAATTTCATTCCATTGTATAAGAGAAAGTTATAAAATATTCAGAGTTTAAGAAAACCTGGAGAGTTTGACAACAAAGTCCATTTGGGAATGTAAATATTTATATGTTAAAATACTATATTTTTGGTGGTGGAAACCGTTACAGATGTTGACATTCGTGGGAGGTTCAGGTTGTGCGGGTCTGTGCGTGAGTGCTGTTATGTCACTTTTGGCAGTCGCCCTTCCCAATTCAAGTCTGAGGTATCAGGTGGCCAGGAGCGTTGGACAGGCACAAGCTGTTTCAGGTTTGGACTTTCTTCACTTTTCCCTTCGAAATTAATTTGTTTCTCTCAAAAGCTGACAAGTCATTCTCACTAAAAGTCCTCGAATAAAGAAACAATCCTTATATTTATTTCTATGCATGAATTTACTCTTCAACTTTCTTTAAAGATTAATCTAAGGACTTTAATCCGATGTTTGATTTATTTATATGTTGATATATTTCAGTGGTGCTTCTATTCCTGTCACTTCTTGGATTTCCATTTGGATTTGGATCAGATTTCGTCCTCTCTTACTGTGGTACAACGGCTGGAGTTTATAACATCGGGGATTGTGAAGTTGGATGGGTCTATGCCTTACTAATTGTTTGTGCATCTCTTGCACTATACTGTCCAGTTTTGGTCTATTTTACAATCGAAACTAAATACGAATATCTTCCTAAGCACCTGTGACACTATAGAAATACTTTTATTATACAGTGTCTCATTATGTTCATATCATATGCAAATCTTCAACTGTAAAATTATTAGAATGGAATAAAAAAATGTTCAACCTATGGGATCAAATATGAAGAGTAATAAATAAATCAACCAACTTTATGAGTTTGATCTCAAAATGATTTTTGTGTAAGTTATTTCCTAAATGCAATTTAATATTATTTGGAGAAAGTTTTTTCAAGTCGGCTTTTTCTTTTAATAGCAGGTACTTAAAAAATAATTTCTCATGCAAATTGCAAGAAGACAAAATACGCGAATTCTTTATGTAATACTGCATAGTACGTCTATTTTTAGTATGAACTTTCATAGTCTGCATACTTCAAGAGTCAACTATATTTCCATGTCCGGGTGAAACGAACTAACGAACGGGTAATACTTTTATAATTCCATTATCGGATATCGGTTTAAGAGGTTCAGGGGACCCTCCCTGGGGGTCAAAGGTCATGACAACAAAGAGCAAGTATACATAATTTTTGAAGGACGAGAGCAATGAATGAGCCTGTTAAAATCCGATTTTTGGGACATGATTAGAATATTTTGGTTGTGAATTTGTGAGTCTCAATAAGCCCCAGTGTTGATTAGGCTTTGAAAGGCCCGGGTTTGAGTCCACCGGGTTGGTTTATCCTATCAGATCAGACCTTGCCTTCTTTCTTTCTTCGCTTCTCGGCTCTCTCTCTTCACTCGCTTGTTGCCTCCTTAATCTTCTCCTACTGCCTTCTCCATCCTCGCCAGATTTGTAATTAATCCTTTAATTGTAAGTACAAAGTATTTAATAATCGAATGAAATATTTAACGGGTAATTGTAAGATGTAGATATTCAATATTGACTGTTTTTTTTAACTTTTTTACGACAGCTTAGAAAACAACGATGTCCCGGATCCCACTACACCTACAAATGTTTTCAGAAGGTAATGATTTTGTTTAAAATGTAAATAATAATGGGTAAATTACCCATTATTACCCATTTTGAATTACCCAGGGTAATTCATAATAGTTACATTGTGTATTTGACATTGGCTTTGACTTGTTATTATAGAGGAGACCGATGCAAGGAATAGGGTTAGATCTCCATCGCCGTCATCAATCTCTTCAATTTCGTCGTCCAGTTCAGACGATGTCCTACCCCCTGCACCCGTGTCATCTGCAGCAGGATCTTCTGCTTCCGCACCGGCTCCACCAATTGTAAGGCAATCCATAATGAATAATTCACGAGCAGGAAACCTCGACCGGTCAGTCCGTAATCAGTTGAACGAGTCAATGCAAACCGCCGTGTTTGAGTGCATAGTTTGTTTGGAGAGTTTGGATTCACCTGCGACAGTGCTTGAAGAACGTGTGGTCCCCGTCATTCCACCTGTTCCAGATGCTGAGGTCATTGGTGCTGAAGATAACCCGATCGCTGGACCAGCTAGAGGTGGAGGAACTGCCCGAGGCAGGCGTGGTGGTCGTGTAGCAAGACCAGCAATTCGTCGAGGTGGTCATACAAATTGTGATCCTAGGGAGATCGCCACAACACCATGCGGACATATGTACCACCGTTACTGCATCGAAAAGTGGTTTTCAGATCAAGGGTAATATTAATACCTCTTTAATAATTGTCATTTAAAAAATGATTGAAGGAATGGTCTTAATAAATTGTTGTTATTTTTGTTAGGAAGAGAACTTGTCCAAGTTGTCGTAAGGCTGTAACAGTGGGGAAAATGGTCCGTCTCTATCCAAATCAGGGACAAGAGGAGCCAGAAGGGCAATATGACCCTCCTACTGTAGTTGTTCCAGCAGCAGCTGCTGCCGCTGTGGTTATCAATCCCGTGATTCCTATTCCGGTGATTCCAGTTCCACTGCCAGCAAACAATCCAGACCAGCCTCTAGAAGTTCCAAATGTTAATTGTGCCAACCTGGCGTGTGCTGATCTCAAAGTGCTACACACAACTTTGGTGTAAGTTTAAAACAAAATGATTAAAAACTGGTAACAATAAATTAATAATACTAATAAGTTGAATCTATAAATGACATTTAGGAGTGACTATAACGAACTACGAGAGCGATATTACACGATTAGTGATGACTTTGCTTTGCGAAACGCGGAA
>JAQGBQ010000296.1:0-26387 GCA_034698485.1 Vertagopus arboreus | reverse complement strand
TCTTGGGGTGGGAGTTCCATGGAATTGGGGCATTGTGTTACATGGTGTATTTAGTATGCATCCACTAGAACCTTAACAATGAAAAATAAATAAACCGAAATATTAATTCCCGATAACCTATGCTGTATTACCCTAATAAGAGAACAAAATATTATGTTTGTAGATTGTTTACTGAATATGAATATAAATATTAAATGTGTTTCAATCTCTTTAATAGATGATATATGTAAGAATAAGGTTTTTTTGAAGAACCACTTCTTAAACTATTTTGCAACTAACTTAACGTGTAAACAATTCCAGGAATTGCTGAAGAGAGATTAAATTTTGTACTTTTAACCTTTTAATCATTATGTTAAAATCTGCTGCTACTTTAATCACATTTTATTCCAAACTTGATGGTTGTCAATTTGTTTACAATTTTAGAGTAGTGCAAGAATATTTCTCGTTATCCTTTTTATAATGATACTAGGTAAAGAGGCCCGGCAGAGCCGAGCCAAATTAAAGGTCAAGAGGAGGGGTGATGAAAGCGTTTTTGGCTCGCTAACACAATCCTGCTGTTACTACTTGCTATGAGTGGTTCAAATGAAGTTTTCCGTCCAAGTCGGATAAATATTGCCAATTTGACCTTTTCTGGGGTCAAGGGTCAATATTTTAAAAAACATTTTGAAACAAAAACTACTCTATTTGAAACAATGATTTGAAAAACGTTGGCCCCGTTCAAATCGGATGAAAACTACGCATTTGAAGTTTTTGACCTTTTAGAGGTCAGGGGTCAACATTTCTTAACTTTTTATTTTTGCGATCTTCTAGTTTTGGCAATCCGCTACTAATAAGCTATTCAGATTTGAAATCGTGTGGGTGGTTCTGGAGGAATAGCAGCGGACTTACAGACACACTTACATTTCTTGTGCTTTATATAAAAGGATGTTCATATTATAAAGATTTTAATTTAATTACTTTTATTAGTCTCTAAGAATTTAAAAATGGCGATGTATAGGGCCTTGACTTGTTTCTTGGTCAATCATTTATTTAAATCAAATCTCACAGATGAGTTCTGGAGAACGGTAAATCAGAATTTCTCACTTAACCAATCTTGAATACAATTAATACTAATACGGACACTATAAAATTAAAATCAATTCCTATAATTAAAATTTTACACAAATAGTTTTTCAGATTTATTTATTTAGCATTTAATTCCAGAATTGATAGCTTGTCGATGTAAAATCGGATAAATTAATTTGAAAACGTTAGAATCCCCATAAACTAAAGTTAAATCTTTTTTCAGAATTTTAATCCATTTCGAAGCTCCAGAAATGTCTCCACTTTTTAGGAAATTTGTTGCAACTTGTCCTCCAGCTCCGACCTAAAATTTAATAATTAAAAAATAACATTTAATTCCATTTTAATTAAAAATCTTCATTTTTTTTAAAAAAAAAAAAAACTTTTTAAAAAATTTCTGTCATTCTACGTTCACATCTTAAAATACGAAGCACATTTTTTTGTAATAATTTTGACATTTTAAAACCGTCAGGTTTCACTCCGTTTCAACTGAAAAATCACAATAATCACAAAAAATTCTAAGATTACACTTTGATTACCTCTAAGCAAACGCCAGTGCCATTAACAACTTGATAATAAGCTTCAGAAGTCTCCTTTAGCTTATCGAAATCTCCGGTAAGTGAATAGAATTTGCATAAAATATCCAAAACTGCATGTCGACTGAAATTCCACTCCGGTTTCCCACTTTTAATCCCCATCTCTTCCAATTCTTTCAAATTACTTTCTAGAGTTTGAATAAGTTCTGAATTGTTTTGTTCGCATGTTGTTGGTAATTTCGACAGTTCTTCGACATAATTGAATATTTCGTTTTTTCTTGCAGTTCCTTGTGGATTCTCTACTTCTTGTTTCATTTCAAATTGGCAAAGTCGGCACTGGAATACAAAAAGTTGATTTCATTATTTTAATAGAAAAAGAAATCTGAAGATAATTTTCAGCATAATTTGATTTGATTTGAGTAGAAGCAAAAATTATGGCAAATTGAGACAAAAATATGTGTTTTTTTGCAAAAAATATTTTTAACAGGTCTGATTGATAATAATCCATAATTCAGAAATTTCTACATTTTTGTCATTTACATCAAATTTAAATTTATGCCAAAATCTTTTCGGATTTAAAAAAAACCATTAAATGAAAACCAAATTTGTTTTTGCCAAATTCACAGCACATTAAAATTTGAATTATAATGTTTTGCAAAACTGTGCCAAATTGAAACAGAAGTGTTTATGTTTTGATAATTTTGGCAAACATTTTAATTCAACTTAATATTTTTGCACAACGGACCATTAATTTACCTGGCACAAGAATTGATGAGCTTGGAAGAACTTGACGCGTTCTTGAAGAGGTTCTGAGGAATCCGTGTAAGCAATTAGGATTTCCTCTCCTGTCTTAATCGCTTTGGTACTTCGAACGAAAATAAAATCCCCGAGGCATTTCCAAATACAATTAAAATCTATACAATCATGATTCATAAATGAGGGGAAGATCCAAAGTCCCCTGGAGTTGTGACCGTAGCCGGAACTATTTAAAGAATTCCCGAACGAGTTCATTGTACAGATCCCTGTAAAATATCAAAGGTAAAGAATATTAAAAGTTTTTTAAACGAAAATGTCACGAGAATTTACTCATTTGTTCTCACTTAATCTTTTTTCAATGAATGTTTTTTTTAAAATTTAAAACTACTAAAACACATAAATTCGTCTGATAACTTTCTGTTGTAAAAAATTGAGATTTTTTATTCAAAAGGTTGATTTTTTTCGATAAAAATCGTTTTTTAATCAAGTTTATATATAAAAACATTTTTAAGAAATCTTGAATAAAAGTAAACATATTTTTTGTAGTAAAATAAAATAAAATAAAATTGATTTTG
The DNA here is from genome assembly GCA_034698485.1 of Vertagopus arboreus. Classification (NCBI taxonomy): domain Eukaryota; kingdom Metazoa; phylum Arthropoda; class Collembola; order Entomobryomorpha; family Isotomidae; genus Vertagopus; species Vertagopus arboreus. The sequence goes on along the minus strand of JAQGBQ010000296.1, from coordinate 23,458 downwards.
GAATCAAATTAAAAATCAAAAGACACTGAAGGTTTATATTCATTAAAGTCACCAATTACCTGTAATTCTGTCCATATCCACAATCTCACTGACTTTATCTCTGACCTTAAGAAATCCCAAGTCATTGCCAGCATGAAGTTGATAAACCTCTTTAGCAAACTCTGGATCCAAAGCCAGTCTCTGAGCAATAGCCATTTCCAAATTCCAGTTGTCATCATCATCGAATAAAATTTCAAAAGCTCTTGAAGCCAAAAGAAGTTGGCCAGGTTCGATATCTCGGGTGGCGATCATTCCTCGACCTTTTCCAGGTATAGTTGTTCCGATTTCAATCGGTCCTTTGAACTCTGACACGTTGTCATATTTGATCTTTCGATTCGGGACGAATAGTGTCATGTCGTATGTTCCGTTTGTTTGTTGGTCTAGAAGCTAATAAAAAAAAATTGTAATTTGTTTGTGAAATATGCTCGTCGACAGAAAACGGTGATCATAAATCTAAAATTGCTTAAAGACATAATTTGGTTATACGAAATGGAATGAAAGGATTAATCAACACGATTAAGCTTGTTAATTTTGTGATATGCCACGGTGGTCCAGAAGCTGGAACTTTAATTCCACAAGGAAAGTGACGTCACCCATTTGAATAACATAGGATTTAATTATCTCGCTAATACCACATAATACCACTAAAAGCTCTTCACAGTAAATTAGTACAAAAAATTAGTAACAACTTTGTGAAAAGCAAACTTTGCGAAACTTGCAGCTGACCCCGTGCGGAGGGGTCAAAGTTCGACAAATTTCAGGATTAACATGGGGAAAATGCATTTTTTCGCCCCAATCGAGCAAAATCAAAGTGAGTGTCCGGTCTTGACACTCACTGTTATATTCCTTTAATTAATACCTATGAGTATAAATAAATCAAATTATTATTATTATTATTATTATTAAAAACTGAAACCCGCGAAAAATTAGTGGAATTATGTGATTTGAATCTGGACCACCGTGATATGTCGTTATCATCTGTAGGACAGTGTATAATAATTCAACAACATAGATCAAAAGCAAAACGGGCTTGTAGTTTGTAAAATTTAAAATTCAGCACAATTTAAAATAAAGTTTTGATTAAATTTATTATTCTTAATTATTATTCGAGGTCGGTGATGCTTTTATAAAATACTCATTCGAAGTTTATTTTATCCTTTTAATTGCACTTACTTTATTTATTGTGCGTCAACTAAGTTTTTCGAATTTTTGGATTTGTTTATTTTAATATTATTTACAATCTTTGATTATTAGTTTGATAAATTCTGAAATATTGCTTATCAGCAAGTCAATGTGTATCTTATCTAATCACCAAATTTTATATCGACATTAATAAACAAACCTTTTTGACATCTTTAAGATGATTATCCAAAATCCTTAGATGACGATCCCTATGAATATAATTAGGATTAGTAGTCACTGTCGAAGTCTTTAGAGTCCTTATATATTTTATTAGGAAACTTAACGCGTCTTGATATCTGCCAAGGCCTATTAGGGCTTTTGTCTTGTAGCAAATCGTCCTTAGATCACAATGAGTGTCTTTTTCTAAAATTGACTCTGAAGTCAGTAGGGCTTTTTTGAAAAGACGGAGGGTCAAGAATATTTGACACTGTTTTAAAAGCACGTCTTTTGTAGATGGAGATTCCTCTAGAATTTCATCACAGAATTTTAATTCTTCTAATTTTTCTCTAATAAAATTACTGCTATTATCTTGCTCCATTTTCAATGCTAAAAATTGCTGGGAAAAATCTGTGTTTTTAGAAAAAAAATCGTAAGAAGTTTACGGAAGTATCCTGCCGAATGGACTGCCAATTTGGAAATGCCAACTCTAACAAATGCAAATTCTCAATGATACAAATGCAAAGAGGGATTGACATTTTTTTGCACGGATTCTTCTACGGGTTTTGACCCAAATGAGCCTTTGCGTCTGGCAAAGCTTAAGTTATATTAGCCATGAGGATTAGCAATTTTAGCACATGTTTATTTTTTGGCAGGATTCCATCGTACAAATACTACATCATTTTATCTTTAGATGTACAATAAATTGCGTATTTTGCTTAGTCTAGCCAAACCAACTTTGTCATTTGCATGACATAATATGCCGGAGCGGATTCAAATGTAGCGAATGATATTAAATTAAACAAAAACAATGAAATAGATTTAACATTCCGTCAAGATATTATCTTTGTGGATTTAGTGGCTAACCAATTAACAGGGTTTTCTTCTGTCTTTTCATTATCAACAAAATTCTTCATTAAATTTATTTACATCAAGTCCGGAAATTAATGGTCAGAAATATTTTTTTAAATTCTGCTTTTTTGCTAATAATTCTAGATTTGACCATTTATTGTGGTCAACTAACAAACCTCTTTAATTAACTTGCTTCCCAAAATTAAAATAGTTTTAAAGTCATGAGGAAATTATTTAATTATTTTAGTCCTTGTGTGGCAAAGCAGTTGATAACATCTATAAACAGCTTTATATTTGTAATTATATATCCTTTTTGCTAATTAAATCTGTAGTCATTTTTGACTATTAAGGTAAGTTATTAATTTTATAAAAAGTTTTTTTAATTTTTTATAAAGAGATTTCTTATGATACCAAAATCAGATAAATAAAAATAATATCTGCTTATCTGTCTTTTTTAAATTTAAAAAAAAACTGGGTTCGTTTAAAAAGTCAATTGTGTACAATCTAACTAAAGTTTAAGTCCTTTTAAACATAAAACATTTTAACGACAGTTATTTTTAGTTTATAATAACTTTAAAGAGTTTTTTTAAACGAACATCTTTCTAAACATTAAATCTAGGATGAAGTTGAAAAATTGTCTACCCTCGTTAACAATGGTGACCCTGATGGTCCTCTTAATACTAGTAGATGTGGATGGAGGATGTAGCGCTCGAAACACTAGAGCTCGACACAGAGTTCACCATCATCACAGACCCCAAGTATATTACCCCAAGGGGCATCGACGAGTTGGATATGAACAACCGTATCGACCAGTTTATCAACAACAACATAACAGGGGAGGAGGCAGTGGGGGTCGATATGCCACCAAGGATGATGAATATGGCTATGCTGCCATTTTGGGATGAATAATTAATTAATAGCAATTAATAATTGGATTTTAATTGCTTATTATTTAATTAAATATTTTTATTTAGCCTTCTATTCACTATAAATTTTAATTTACATGATTCTTGTAAGTATTACTTGAAATTAAAAAACATATACAAAAGTAAACCTGTCATTTATTAAAATATATGAATGCATTTTTTTTTTACAAAACGGTCTCTTTTAAGAAGATTCACTATTAAACGAAGGTTAGAAACTAGCAGATTTATTTAATTACTTGTATAAATCAATTTAAAATTAATAGACACTGCTATCAATCAATATTTTTTGATTGGGCTATCATATTATAGTTTAACAATTAAATTTAAAAATTCATTCGTCACATAAAAAAATATTTAAAAAGTGTATAAGAATAATAAAAGTGTATGGAAATATCTATAAAATTAAGGAGTGAATAAAATTTAATCTTTTCATGAACTTCTTAAACGAATTTCATGTTTACGATAAATCATGATGAAAGTCATTAATTAATCGTATAAAATATTTTACAAATTGAACATTGAGATTGATTTAGACTTTTAAAAAATGGAATATTTAAAATAGTCTTAAGTGATGTTATCCTGAGGAGGTATGGAGGAACATACAATAAAGTACGTTAAAATCGTCGCAATAGTCTATAGAGAAGGTCAAACTTCAGTTAGTTTTTTTCAAATAGATAAATTAATAATTACATAAATTCAGGATTGTCAAAATTTTGAAATTCGACTGGTTTTTCAAAAGTTTAATAAAATACATATCAATTGGCAGAGCATCTCGAATGTTACCAAAAGAAATGAGTTCGATTTCCGCCGGGTATTTTGGCAAATTTCAGATTCCGTTTTTAATTTTTTAGAAAATGAACAGCTTTCCAAAGTTTAAGGGTTGTTTTTGGTTTAATAATTTATTTTAGAATATTTTGTTTAAAAAGATTACATGACATTACATGAAATTCCGTAATTTTTCACATTGTTAGGTTTAACTTTGATTAAATTCCATGAATAAGTCTTACTTACCACTCCTGCCAGACGGTAATCAATTGTGAAACAGCCCCCACTGATCGAAACCGTGTGTGTATTTAACTCATCAAGAATGCAAGTTAACCTTTTGTGACTGATCTTTTTATTTATACTTTCATCACGTAACCATTTCCGCATTGTTCCAATCTAGGCCAATTAAAATTAATTATTTAAATGGTTTAGAAAGTATGTATCTAATAACATTATTCAATAAATCCTACTTATGACTAAACCACACAATGGACTTAAATTTTACTAAATATGATTAATTTAAAAAATATACATTTGCATAGAAAATTATTTGAGACTTAAACAAAGTTGAAATTGTTAATTTCGAGAAAATCTTTTTTGTTTAATTAAATACATACTAACCCGTTTGCAAATATCTGAAGAGATGAAAAATCCTTTGATACCCAAAGAGAAAAAAGCCAAAGTTCTGAGCTGAATAAACCAATTCGGAGCGACAAACATTCGATTGATGTTAATCGAATAGTATATAACTAAATCGAGAACATGTGTACAAACAGCCCATTTAAGAGCTTCGTTAATTAACTCAGACAATTCCTTCAGTCTTGAATATTTGCTCAAAATGTCTGCGATATTCTCTTCATTTCTGGGCTCTTCTTCACTTCTAAAATCGGGACTTTTCAGATTATAAATCTCCGTTTTAAAAAATATTATCGTTTTGTTAGAAAGGATAAATTTTAATTGCGGACCGATACATTACAAAAATTATATGTATAAAGTTGAGAACAAAAAGTTTTCAACAAATTCGAATCTTTCTACAGATACAACCCTTTTTTGAGCAATGTTGCAGAAAAAGTTTTTTAAACTTTTGTTGATCAACAAATTCAAGTTTTTTTTCAAATTTCAAATTTCATTAAACTAAATTTAAAATTTAAACGTCAAAAATTGTTTAATGTTGAATATTTTTTTTAGTAGATCTACACAACAGATTCTCCAGTACCCACGTCTTAAGTTTTCACTTTGTAGAAATGTAAAATTACCAAATTTGAACTCTCAAATTCGCTTTAAACTCATCGATAACTAAAATAAATGGGACAACTGCAAACTCATCGATAATTCGTCGCAAATTTACAAAAAATCCCTAATTTATATATTTCATCTAATAAAATATTTATTTTAAAATTCTGGAGATTTAATAATCTGAAAAGTCTTTCCTTGTAAGTTGTTGCTTGATCTCATTAGAAAAAGCGATGGTAGGAATCCAAAGGGTAAAACAAGCAAGTAAGGCAATCGAATCGAAATAATATCCGATAAGACATCTGAAATAGTTTGCTACTAGCAAAACAAATCCTGCGATGTCATCAAAAGTCGTAATTTCATCTAGCTCAAGAGCCATGGATTTATTTGCATTCGTCGACATGAAGAACGTATATTTTGCCTCGGCTATATATCTTCTGTAAATCCATGATGGGGATTCGAATTGATAGCTCAGACTCAGGCCTTCGACTATCGGAAATCCTAGCACGAAAGCACACAACCCCAAAAGCATGTGAAGTGTAAAAAATCCTGTGATTAGCGATTTCGAAGTTAACTGCGAAAAAAATGAATTACAATTAAATCAAAATGTGTTTAAAAAACCTCTAGTACAGCTTTACATAGCCCGAGCCAGAATTTGTTACAATATTGGCTTTTTATACCCACTTTTAAAGACCCATTAGACTAACGTGTACAGTCACGATTTGTTTTTTAACAAATCTAAATTACTTCCATTATTTATGCAACTTAACTATTAATCATACAAAATCTCAGCTCTCCTGACAAACTTTGTAAAAACCCGTGGTGGCTACCCAATAGGGTCACTCTAAACAAGAATTTTGCAAATCTATATTTGTATTCGATATTGAGGGTCCGTAAACCCCCACCATGCAAAAATTCAGTGTCATACAGCATTGTTTCAAAAACCCGAGGGGGTGATAGGGTGGGGGCGATAGGGTCACTTTGAACAAAATTTTACAAATCTAACTTTTTATTTCATATTTACGGATTATAAGCTACCCCTATGCAAAATTTCAAGTTTGTATGTCTTTCTTAAAACGGGTTTCAAAATTTAGTTGAAATCCCATAGCAACTATACCAAATTTTATCCCCCACGGGTCAAACCCTCAACCGATTTTACCCATCTTCGAACTTAGCCCTCGTATTGACTCAATACACATGTGTACCAAATTTTAAGTCGATAGGACCAGTTTGAAGAGAGTTATCGTGCCGACACACAGACACACAGACATGATGGGTACATAAGCCCTGGCTCGGGCTAAAAATGCGACACACAAATTATTGTTTTTGACAAGAATTTAAAAAATTTTCCAACTTTTAGCAATTCTAATTTTATGTCAATGAATGAAATTGCAAATTTGAAAATTGCTATTTAATTATATAAAATATTTTAAATGATCAAAATAGGTCAAGGGTCAAATAGATTTTTGTTATTTTTATTTTACACATATTCTAAGAGTAATTTATAGATTTAAGGTTTTAATAATCAAAATTTTCGTACATTTATAATAATCTCATAATTTTTTGAGCTTACCAACGTTGGATTTGGTGGTAGATTTTCAGGTTTCTGAAGAAACTCATCAATTTTAAAAAGTTTCTTTTGATCAAACCAAAATATTTTCTCCACTGTCGGATGAAATAAAAGAGAAGAAAGTTTTTGAAGGAAGAGAAAATAGTTCTCTGGATTATGTTTCAGTAATTCAAATGGAAAACTTCTGACTTCTGTAAAGTACTTGTAGATTGTTAGCAAGTAACCCATTCCACAGATCATCTATTAAAGTAATCAAAGTAAAACAAAAATGAACGATTACAATTAGAAACGCACAAAGTTTCAACATATTTGAGGCTTTATACTGACAAGGGAACCTTTTCCCGTGTAAATTTCAAATTTGCTTTAAACTTACACGAACTTGTAGGTCTTTAAAAATAAACATCACTTTGCCAAAAGACCATATTTGCAAATTTTGTTTTTCACAGACTACAGGGGTTTTAAAGTTGACTTTTGCACGGTCAAATAACAAGCGCAAGAGCAACGAAAAGAAAGTGCGCTCCACTCCGCACACTCGCATCGCTTCCGATTACATGATTTAATTCTAGTTTCTCTTAAGTATTAAAACTCTCTCCGCTTTTTCATGATTTTATTACCCAAACTCAAGTTAAAAAATTAAGAAACTAATTTATAAAAATTATTTTATTTCATTATTTTATTTATTTCCATTGTTCATGAAATGCGAACAAATTCAAAAGTCAAATACTGAAAAATAGCACAGAATTTTGGCTGTATTTTTCAATTTTTCAATCCTTCAAAATTCCATTATATATTTTTCAAGTTTTCATTTTCTATCATAAACTCCCAGGGTTGGCCAAAATACATTGTCAAAATACAAAATACTATTTTTCTATTCTCAACGCTTTTGCCTGAAATTATTTTGTCAATTTATCCAAAACTATTTTGTATTTTCCCGATTTTGCGAAAGTATTTTGAATTCCATGTATCTTGGCCACTGTTGTAAATTCTTGAAATTTCAGTATTTATTTTTCAATGTTTTGTTTTTTAACAATTTTAAGGGAATGAAGTTTCACTAAATTTTTGATTTTTCAACAAAGGATTTTTTGTTTTAGAACACCAAATTGCATTACAAAACGCATATCTAAAAAAAAGTATTTTACATTCAAAGTTTCTGGGGAAAACATTTAGAAAGTATGACAATTGAAAATTTATGATTGAAAATTGGAATTTTTATGACTTTGTTTTACATACAAAAAATTCTTATGCGGGCAGATCCTTTGCTAAAGAATTGAAATATTAATACTGAAATTTCACGAATTTATCATTGAAAAATGAAAACTTGAAAAATATAGTGAAATTTTATATCCTCAATAGGATTGAAAAATTGAAAAATACAGCCAAAATTCTGTGCTATTTTTCAGTACTTGACTTTTGAATTTGTTCGCATTTCATGAAAAATTGAAATAAATAAAATAGATAATGAAATAAAATAATTTTTATAAATTAGTTTCTTAATTTTTTAACCTGAGTTTGGGTAATAAAATCATGAAAAAGCGGAGAGAGTTTTAATACTTAAGAGAAACTAGAATTAAATCATGTAATCGGAAGCGATGCGAGTGTGCGGAGTGCAGCGCACTTTCTTTTCGTTGCTCTTGCGCTTGTTATTTGACCGTGCAAAAGTCAAGCTTAAAACCCCTGTAGTTTGTGAAAAACAAAATTTGCAAATATGGTCTTTTGGCAAAGTCATGTTTATTTTTAAAGACCTACAAGTTCGTGTAAGTTTAAAGCAAATCTGAAATTTACACCGGAAAAGGTTCCCTTGTCAGACTTGTCAGTTTTTAAAACCTTCAGAATATTTTGCCACTTTAAAGCAAATTTTAGATTTCACAAAATCACATCCTCAAATTTTTAGTCATTTATTTTATTTTTTATTCATTTTCACAACTTCGAGTAGTAAGCGATAATCAAAGCTAAGTGCAACTTAAGTATTTTATATCACCAATTAATTAATCTAGTTCATAAGCCAAAATGTCGTTTGAATCTCACCTTTTGTATCCTGTTTGTGCATTTTGTCCCATCATCCCTGATTCGAAAAGGGATTATAAAAGAAAAGTAACCGACATTCACCCAAGCTCGGAGGAAATTAAAATAGCCATTGCTTTTCGATTGTAATGTGTGATTATTTGCTTGATCATCAGTGATTTCACCTCTACCTGCTATTTAATCAAAAATTTTACTTAAAAAATTCTATTTTTTTCTATGCATCTTTTAATCTTGAATCCCTAACAAATTAAAATTAATTACCTGAATGTTCTCGAAAGTCATCGGAGGATTGGGACTCTCGGTGAAATACTGCAATCACTGACTGTAATTTAAACTTGGATTTCATTAAATGTATATTTTTCGAATTCAGTTTCAGCAATAAATTCAGTTAACCATTTAAAGCAAAATACTTGCTCTCCTTCACGAAGAATCTGTTTATATATCTGTGTTTTGGGATTTATGATTTGAGAATGAGTAGCAAAGATTATATGTAAATACTCATTCAATAGATGTAAACAAATACGATTATTTACTATTTACATACATAAAGGTTTAATTAAATAACATATGGCAGGTGTAATTGACATTTCTCGGAAGTTTGGGGGTGTGGATCGGAACCGGAAATTAAATCTCTGGGTTCCATAGAACATTTAGATTGTAATAGTATGTAGGTGTTAAGATAACAAGTTTATTTATATGATTAGGCATATAAATCCCACAGGATCAAATACTTATGACCATGATGGTCAACACCAAGTACTTTTGCAACCTTGAGTACTTTTTTCAAAGAATTGTTTATTTCATTTATTGATTTTGAGAGTAAAAATGTTTTTAATCATTAAAGGCTTGCCACTCGGTATTATATTTAGAAGACATAATTAGTAAGGTCCACGAGTGTTTTGAATTATATTATTTACTCCAAATAATATAATTCAAAACACTCGTGGACCTTACTAATCATGTCTTCTAAAAATGTTTTTATTATTATTAACATTTTAGCCAATTCAAGTTAATTTTAGCATCAATACTTCAGTTACTAGTGATCAGAGGGGAGTCAAAAAGATTTCAAGCTTCTTTAAAATCTTATTAGATTATAATTAGCTAAGCGTGTAGTTTAAGAAAAAAGTATAATCTTGTCGTCATATTCCAATGACTTTTTACCAAAGCATCCCTGCTGGCTAACCTCAACATGAAATTTCACGATTACTCGCATTTTTTATAAGTATATTTGTGGATTTAAATCATTTGAAGGTTTAACCAGTAAACGAAATTTATTTACTCTCGGGTAAAAACTCAAAACTAAAAAAAAATATTTTTAAAATTGAAAAAATCGACGGAAACTTCTAAAATCCCATTTTATTGCAGATAGATGTATAATATGTATATTAGTATTTTGACTTGTAAAACGCATGTTGTAGTTTGCCTCTTGTAATATTTATGTCATTGACTCTTCATAGACAACAATGGATAAAGGAACAAGTTGAAGATAAATATGTGAGAGGAGTTGGCCATCCGGATGACAAATTGGAGTTTAAAATCCATAAATTAGTCACCCGATATGCCCTACCTTTTTATTTGATTTTATCCGAAATTATTTATCACCTACCACAAAACCACTTGAAAATTGTAATAAAAAATAAAGCTACAGTCTGAATTCGAAGGGCTTTTGCTATTCTGTAACAAATAATCAAACTTTATTAGTTCATATTCATATTAATCATTGAAGTGTAATTTTCTTAATGGGTCAATTTTGTAGCAAAATCGTTTACCAAAATTATCCTAAATTGCTCTTATCACTTCGGCAAAAATATTGATATCATTCTAAAACCAAAAATCTTTTTGAATTTTTAATATTTGACACTGAAAGTATTTTAAAAAATTCAAAACATTTATTTTCTTTAAGTTAAGCTTTTAAACCTTTTAAATTTTTTTAATGCTTTTTAATAGGAGCCTAATTAACCTCATAATGTGTGATAATAAGTACATGAAAAAATTCGCAAATCCACTTTAGATTATCCATATACTGCCCCTAATGATATTCAAAGTATGTAGTAAAAGAGTGTTGCCGTGTCCTAAATGGGAATCGTGGTACTAACAGCGTAATAAAGTCCATTAAAGACATTAGAATATCTCCACCTGGATAATCTATAGATGGATAATAACCATAAAATAAAGTGCTAACTGCAAACTTCAAAATAATGTATTCACTTATCACTATATTGAATAATAACAACAATATTATGTATTATCTCATCTGAACTTTTCAATAATCAATGCTGACATTTCCAGTTTTTAATTTAAAATAAATAAAATGTTTTTTTTCTCGCTATTCCAACTGTTTTTGTAACATTAATGGACTTTTTATAACTGTGATGGCTCATAATTGAAAATAAATTAAGAAATTAAACAAACATTTATTACAATTGCGGCTGTGGTTTTTTAGCATTTAGTTTTGGGAGGTTGTGACCCACCCACTAACATCGTGTTTTATCGAGAATGTAATTCAATCATTGAATTTTTTAAAAAAAATTACATAAATTAGTATTATTGTTAATTGTACTTTTTATTTTTGCTGACTTGATAGTCTAGAATTGGTTTATTTGATATAAAGTAATAAAATATAGGTTTTAGATGTCTGTAGTTTAATTATTTCATAAAATATTTATTTATTTATATTAGGAAATGTTCTCACTTATTCTTAATTGATCGAATAACTTTTAATAAGAAAACCACTAGTAGCTCAACTTTAAGAAACTTCATATTTCAAAAAAAAATGAATCTTGATCAATTGTTAACTACAATTTAATTTAACTACTCATTTAAAATATTAGTTCAGTAATCACAAAATACTCATTAGGTTCAAGTCGTTTTTATTCCAAGATTTTTGTTGTCCTCAGAATCAGAATTTAATAGTTCTGAAGATAATAAAATAACAGTCAGCCCTAAATTGAGATTAGAAGTGTTGAAATGAAGTCAAGAAATCTTTCCAAGGTAACACCATTGAGACCCAAGATGATCTTACGATGAAATGGATATTTTATTTGCGGTTTACTGAAACACGATCTTCTCAGGTAAATACAAAAGGCTTTTAAATCTTAGCATAATATTTCTATATATTGCATTATATTATTATAAGCATCACAAAAAACCGGAAAGTAATACTAAGAAGAAAAAAAGCATAATGTGGTTTAAATTAATAAGGCTTCTGTCCAGCCAGAGACTACAGTGAGTCATGAGAGTTCTCATCCCTCTTATGATACATTTAAAGGTGTTTGAGACGGTTAAGAGAAGGCCGAGACAAAAAACTTAAAAATATGAATTATTTTAAGAGATAATTTATTTAAAAGAGACAAATAAAAATGTTCATAAGCTTGAAACTTTATTTTTTTAAAGAAAAATTCACTTGAGTCAGGCACAGTTCTGAACTTTTACGATTTTCAAGCTCTCTTTTAAGAGAAAATTGACATAAAAGAGATAAATTTTCTTTACAAATATTCTTAACCGAATTAAACTGAATGAAGAGTAGGAAGACTGGATTATAATGATGATGATAATGTTTTTTTTATGTCGCATCCGTATAATGTCAATAAAATGATGGCTTAAGTGGATAAAAACGTGGAAAGATTGAAGAAAAGGGTTGGATAGTCCACCTACTTTTCTTATAGTTTTTTCTCGTAATTTGGAGATTTATTTCCAAGTACATCCCCAAGCTCCCCAAATTATCAAATAAGCACCATTTCTTTAAAACCTGCTTAATTGCTTGTTAGAAAGAAAGTATGCATCCAGCTCTACATATTGTGTATTGTATATTTCATGAAATGTTTCAGAAAATAAAATAAAAATGTAAAAATTTTTGTCTTTAATCATTTCTCCATTTATTTTGCTTTTAAGCAGCTATCAAGCAATCAAACTTTTTAATTGCTTGATCAGCTTTTTTGAAAACGAACCTTGTACAAAATGTTATACTCATTCATATATAGATGAAAAAGTTTAATCCCTTAATATCATATGAAATTTAACAAGACCGATTCCAATCTGGATTACTTGTATTATATAATGATGATGATGATGTGTTTTGTAGTTAAGATGAATCAGTTGAGTTTTTATGGCCTACTAATACGTACCTCTGCAATTTTGAAGTTTGAAACACAGTTACAGTTAGTTATAAAGTATTTAAAACAATTTTATTTATTTAGTGAACTATATGTGTTAAATTGATAATTAAAAAAAAGTTACTTGGTTTTTGTGATTAAAAAAATTGAACAAGAGTTATCTGTATGTCAGTGACACGTAAAATTTTTGACAGAAACCGGAAATTTTTATCTAAGAAACAGGCGGCTGTTAATTATTATAAAGGTTAAGAAATAAAACAAATGCAACGGACTTTTTTATCATTGAAATTGAATATAAAATACATTAATCATATTACATTATTCCATTTTACGTTTTGCAAATAATATCGTACATACATACTCTTATAAACTTTTTTATACTTCTTGATAAAACAGTATTTTACTATCTGAATGTTTACAAACATTAATTAATATCTAAGCCACAATTGAAAAACGGAGTCATATTTAAATAACTTTAAAAATACTGACATTACTATAATGCTTTCAAAATTCATTTTCATTTTTCAAAATAAATATATTACACCTTGAAACAACATTTTAAATCATTAATCTGCAACGAAACCACGAGTTCGTTTAAGTTAGATATTACTAAGTGAACTTTTCCAGAACAATTAGTTTTTAATCCTTTGAAAACCTGCAAAAATTAATATTCCACGAGGAGAATAAATCAAGATTATTTGTGTGTCATTTGTTTTTATCTGCAAACTCCACTGGATATGTTTTTAAGCAGTCTTTTAGCATCATAATATGTAGAAATCAATTGATCTATGACTTGTTTAATTTAAACATTATAGCTTACATTTGTACATTTAACTGCGAAAATCAACAAAAACATATTTGATACCCAGAAATCGGTCCATTAAAAAAAAGTATCCTCTTTTCTAAAAACACGGAATCAACAGTCATAAATCATGCGATCTCGTGAACCTTAGAAAGTAAAACGATTGTAATTAATTCAGAATTAAAAACCGGAAAAAGAAGCTTATTAAATTTAAATCTATAAAACTGCTACCCAGGTGAGGTTTAATTAATTAAAAGTCTTAAAAGCAAAAGCAGTTTTTTCTTAGAGACAACAGTAGCAGATGTACACCTGAATAAATTTGAAACAAGTAGGGTTGACTTTGTTGGACATTTGCCTTTCTGTCTCTAAAAGTCAAGGCTTGTCTGAATATTATGTGACTTGTCCCATGTCTCTTCTTCTTCTGTATACATTTAAAATAAAAAAAAAATATATACTTGACTCCTGTTAATCACGAGTGAAACAAGCCGAGTAAAATGTGAAAATATTTGATATGAGCTGGAAGAAGTGGAACAGTTAGGTCTTTTATTTAATCCTTTGTAACTTTGTATGTAAAGTGAGTCTGCTTTTCTCAACCAAACTTGGTTTTTTCTTCTTAGTATATGTACATGATACTTCATTATGTTATATTATATTAAGAGAGTTGGTCGAACAACTGGATTGTCGATTGTGGCTTGACTTTTATTCACAACTTGATCGAATATGTGAGCTAAGAAAACACCGTGTTTCTGTTTGTCTGTTTTCAGTCATCAGTCGCATTGTTGGATTCGTTGGTTGAGGATTTTGTCTCCCTTATAAATCCATTATATATACATGTAGAAGTGAATGAGTGTGTTTTTTTTGTTATAAGGAACAAAAGGAATGAAAAGAGACCACATGGGACATGGAAGTCAAAAAGTGTCAAAAAGTGTCAAAAAGTGTCATTAAATTACAAATAACCTAACAAATACCATTGCATAAAATCTCTTAATCCATTACAGCAGGAACTACAAGATCTGTTTCACATGTAAAAATAAATTAATACCCGATTAAATCCAAAAAGTGTCGATAATATTTAAATATAATTTAAAAAAATTAAAATGTAAAAACAAATAATATCAGTGAAAAATTATTATTAAAAATACCACACTCAACATTTTTATTAATTTAGTGAAATTATCAGAGCTGCCATCCGATATTAAAACACACACACACCCGGTTGAAATTGTAACTGACATTCACCATAATACTTGATACATATTTAAAATAATGTGCCGAATTTTTAATAAAGTTAACGAAACTTGCCTGAACTGGTTAAGCATATACAAAACATTAGTATTAACTTTGCACTAAATTAACTGCATGTATAATCTCTCATTCAGAATTAAATTCGCAAATTACTATTGAACACTTTTAATAATTTTAAATACACCCTAAAAATTGATTTTTTGTGCTCATTTATAAAACATGATTCGCAATGTTTCTCCGAAGAATAGTTCAGCAAGTGCAACCTCCTTAAAAAGCCTAACATTACAAACCAGAAACGATGTGCAAATATTGAGGGTTTTTATGCTCTGAATTGGATTACAATTTAAAGTTCAATTTAATTATCGGCTCTTTTGAGAGATAATCTGTTTTTAATTAAAAATTAATTTTACTCATGGGTTCTTATGCCTGGTTGTGGAACAATACAATATCGAAATTGAAAAAAAAACATCAACTTGAATTAAACCGATCAAACCTTACAAATTAATTTTAAGAAATGTCATTATCATCAAGTGATTGTTTTTATTTTTTTCTTCAACAAAACATCTGGGATCTTAATTGAATTCCCAAGTATTCAAAACCATTTGTAACTACATGTTGTTTTGTCTATACTACTTTATACGGAATAAAAATCCACCGGAGCAAATCAACACCTCAACAACCTCAAGAACCTTATACAATAACAAAGATTATGTAAGAATCCATGTAAAAAGGGCTCGAGTGGTACTGTAAGAGTTCAGAATTTAAAGTATAGAAAATTGATATAGATCAATACTTTAAATTCTGAACTCTTATACTACCATCCGTGCCCTTTTTACATGGAATATCTCATATCATTTTATATGTAGCTGTGCAGCTATGGAATTCCAAGCCTTAAATCTCAAGAGTCTAGTCTTTTCAATAGAATCAGATTCGTATTTTGATCAAATGAAGAAGTGAGTTGGCGAATTGTGAATTCAATCTCAAGAATGTTCCAAACATTTCTTCAAAGACTTGAAAGGCTTGAAACTGTCGAAATAAAATATATAATGAGATGAGGAAGCGACGATCTCGCTATTATCTCATAATAGACCGGAGATTACAAAAATAACCTTATAACGTATATATACGTTTATTTATGATGTAAGGACTAAGGGTTAAAAAAACAGTGCAAAAAAGAGATCAAATTGAGACGAGACTATTAAGTAACAAGTAGGAATTAACACTTTAACACCTTGGGAGACGGAAACTGCCAAATTTATCAACGAACAGATTTAAATGGAATTTCTCTGCTGGTGAAGCTAGTTTTTTTGTGTAACGACTCAACGAGCCAAGCACAATTTGTTAAATCTGTTTAAGAAGGATTTGGATACGCGAGAATTGAAAAGGAGACGACATATCATTTAAACGGCTTGTTGATTTGCACAAAATTCTTTGAAGTGGACTTTTTAACGAATTTCCTTAAAACAGATACTTGTTTGAGAATTTTCTTAAAATCTAAATGATTTTTAAAATACTGAACAGGATTCAAAAACAAATTGTGTCTAAACGAGCTATAAAAATTTATGTAAAATTCGTCAAATTGAGATTACTTTAAACAAGATTTAACTCTTTTAAGTGGGACTCCATTTAACTAAAACCAGAATATATCTGCTTTTAATCGGATTTGAATATACAACTAATTCTGTTTAAGTGAGCTTTAAACAAGAAAAAAATCCCATAAGTGAAATTTATTTAATTGAGAACCCGCTTAAGTGTAACATTTTTTGCCTTTGAACATCACAGAAAGATTGAAGTGTAGTTCATAGTTAGAAAAAAAGGAAAGTGATCATTAGGCGATTCCAGCTATTACTTATATATTATTATTTCTTGGATACTTTTTTATCATTATTATTCTGCAATAGAACTTTTGTGGAAGTAAGAATAGTTTATATTGGCCATGACATTACAATTTCATTGTCAAGAGCATTCAACAACGTTTTTTTTAATTCTTGGCCAGAAATAAATCTAAACAAGTTTTCTGACCAAATCATTCACTAGTTTCTGGTACTACTGTTAAAATCTCCAGACAATTTACTTGTGTCAAGTTGTATTTTATAAAAATCTTTAAAAAGTTCAGTGCTATTATGTTTTTCAAATAAATTAAGATTACCGGTAACAAACGTACATATATTTAAGAAAGTGAAGTCTTGTGAAAAATCCAAGGGTGCAATAAAAAGTAAAATAATACGAATAGAACTTACAAAATTCTAAAGAAGAATAAAATTCTTATCTAATAATTTCATCAACAAATTTATTTTAGCCTGTAAACTAAAAATGATTAAAAACTACATCAAATTAAAACAAAATAATAAATCAGTTTACTTTCAAAATACTTTTTTTTTCAAATCTGGACAAATCTAAACAAATAAGAATTTAAATCAACTCTAATAATACTAAATTAGCTAATTCGTATTTTGTACAAATTGATTTGCAAAAAAAACATTGAAAAACAACGAAAGTGTTTAAAACTAAATTAACACAAAATTAAAAAAAACAAAACTAAAAAAAAATCCGCCGTCTATAAAACCGACTTTAAAATGTTTCCATCATCAAAGCCCCATCACCAAAAAAAGAAAAAGGTGACGACCTTAGTAAACATAACGTGTACAAAAGTCCCACGCCCCTTCCTAAAAAATCTAAAGCTCCACAAGAAAATCAACCCTAATCAAAAGCCACCCCCACTACCACCAAACATATCAAAAGAAATAACAAAAGAGAGCCGAAACTCATCTTTATCTCTAAGATCTTCCTTGCGATCCTCTTCCTTATCCTCAGGAATAAAAGCCCTGCCTCCAGACGAATACTATTTCGATTCATCCCCCTCAGGCTTCGGGGGCTCTTCGAATTCAAATAATTCAAAGTCAGTTACCCCTTCGACCTCGAATACTGCAACCTTATCAAACTCTTTATCGATAACCCCTTCAAGAAAAGATTTTTTAACAAGTCCCACTCCAAAAGAATTGAATCCCAAGAGCCCTGAAAGAGACAGTGGACATGGAGACTTTGAATCCGAATTGCAGTTTAGTTCAGTCTCATCCCCATCTATTTTTGACCCCGTGTCATCCTCTGATGAAGATGATGATGAAGAGACTGAAAGTAGTTACAGTTATAGTGCTAGTTATAGCTATACTTGTAGTAACAGTTGTTGTACAACTGGATGCATTTCTGACCCTGAAGAAAGGTCAAGGTCCCGGAGGTCGAGGTCACAATCAGGAGATTCTAATGACACTCAAAATGAAATAGACTCAGATTTACTCTCGGAAGAAGAAGAAGATAAATCCTTTGAAGCTTATCTGAAAAGAGTTGATAAGCTACGAAAGACTTTAGGGAATTGGGATACATTTCTAACCCAAAATGGGATAAGTAGGCCGGACTTTTTTTGTCGGTATAAAGAACGTGAGTCTCTTAAGCAGATTGTGGATGAATTTCAGGAAATAACTTGTCGACACAGGGAAGGGCTTTTGTCCGCTTTGGAGAAAAGAACTTGGAAGTCTTGTGGGGAATTGGGGGTTCAGAGTTCAAATGCTTATGAATTAAATCCTCCAGGGGGTAAAAGTAGGAGGAATCGGAGGGTAAGGAAGTTTTTGGATTCTGCTGGATTGACGGATTCTGGACTTGGTGGTAAGCACTGATTGTTTTTATTTGTTTTTTGAGGTTTTTTTAGTTTTAAGGACTCATAAGGTTTTAAGTAGTCTAAATTTTGGTAATTTTGAAGTAAGATAGTCATAGCAGAAGTTAAACAAGGAATTTTTTGCCGAAAAATCTAGAAAAATTGGATTAACATGAGCTAAATCAATAACTAAGTAATTAAATCCATTGTATAAAGTGATTATTGCTTATCGAATTATTTAAAAGCCCACAAATAAAGTAATTTTTTGGTTGTTATATTGTTACAATAAAATACACGAAAACATGCAAGTTTTACTATTAAAATTGAGTTACAAGTCGTTTTTCGCTCGTAATCGATGGCTTATTTAAATATAGAACATCTTCGAAGAATCATTGAAGATAAGAACTTATCACAATTTAAAAGAATTAACATAATCCGAAGTTAAAGTCTCTAACAATGATAAAAAAACACCTAAAAAGTAAAGGTTAAGATTCTAAATTCATTCCTAAAGTGATAAATTTTCCGGTAACAGGTAACTAAATCCTAAACATTTACTTGACTAAAGTATTTCTAATGTGAGTTTTATATAACAACAAAATAACAGCATGTAATTTAAACCCAAGAAGGAGGTATGAGTCTCAATGACTCTCAATTAAGCTAATTGCTCTTCATTGCCAAACAAGATAAAATTTAAATATTTTTGAATCCTAAACGATTTAAACGCTTGTGGAAGCGACAAAAATTTATCAAAATATGATTTTTTTTAAAATTGCACAAAGTTCTCTGAATACAAACAAGAGGATGAAATAAAATGAAATTGTGAATTAAATGACTAGTTGAGAGCTACGCACTCTTCCCACAATTAATAATTAACGGGGATTAATGTATAATTTCTTAAGGAGTTGTGCTTGATTCAACAAAGTAAATAAAACGGTATAAAGTTTTATGTTCAAAAAATGTGGGAACATGTATGTTCAATATTATTGTTATTAAGTCTACAAGTCTGCTTACTTAAAGTTACACAACAAAGGTGCTCAAAAACCGGTATGGTTTTATTGAGGATTTGCATCATACGGACAGTATTATGACGGTTTATGAATAAACACAAGTGCAAATATTTATGATTACCTGTAAATCTAATCTTTTGTCTTAATGCTTGTTTGCATATTTATTTGCATAAGAAAAATTCGCAGAAAATCGGTTTTGATTCTCAAAAATCATTCCAAGTAAAAAGAGCACTGATGCTACTATAAGCTTTTAGAATTCAAAACCTAAAAAAATGTGCACAAAGGAATAGTTTAAATTCTGAACTCTTGCAATGTCTTTTTTTACTTGGACTGTCACATATATTTTTAACTATCCTACTGCGCCCCCGACGCGGGCGGACCTTCATTCATCATTTTAGAACGTTTATTACTCTTTGCAACTTTTGAAATGAATTTTCGAATGACAATTCTCAGGTTCTTAGTTTAAAACGATCCCCAAATGGCTTCTTCGCTCCGTTTTCAATTTAACAAAAAACTTAAGCAAAAGCCAATGAAGCGATTTGATCAAATGAGTTTCGATTAGATATTTTTTGTGAGGTTTAATTGTAGTTGCTAACTTTTCTGAAATATTGAAATTTAATCAAAAACTTATTCATTTTTTGACATGGTCTTAATAATTATTCTCCCCCGATGACCCAGTAATTTTCAATTTTTTTAATTTAATTTTTTTAAATTTTTTCAAATTTAAGTAATAAATTGTATGCGTTGGTTTTCTGAGATCAAAGAAATAACTGTCCTGATTTTGAAAACTTAAATCCAAATCTCACATAAAGCAGCAAAGCGCAGTTAATAAGACAGTGTCTTTAAAGATGCACTTTGTTACAATCTCATATTATTATAACAACCAGAATGTATTATTATTAGATGTGTTAAATTTGTCCATGTGATAGATATTTAATATTCTTTCAAAGTATTTTACTCGCATTATGACTAAACTGTATTCAAAGTGCTCCTTAAGGTTTATTCATTTCATCGTTCTCCATTCACCCTTAGGCATTATCTAAAAAGGTCTTTTCACCCTTATAATCCGTTGAGCCTACTCGCCGAGAGGCTATAAATAACGCGGAGCAGTATTTAATTTTTTTAACTGGTCGAAACTTAACGAAACTCGTCGATACTTGCACATCCGATGTAATTTGTGAAGAGGAATCCACACAAAAAAAATAATTAAGATCCGATCAAAAATGAAGAAGTAGTAGGCTTTTTAGCTAAATCCTATATGAGCTATATAAACTATACCCTATAAGTCTGTTCATATAATCATTGACCGGTGCAATTTAAGAGTAAGATTAATTCTACAAGTGTTATTATTGAGTGTTTTCGATTATCGATTGTCCAATAAT
Organism: Vertagopus arboreus; assembly: GCA_034698485.1. Classification (NCBI taxonomy): domain Eukaryota; kingdom Metazoa; phylum Arthropoda; class Collembola; order Entomobryomorpha; family Isotomidae; genus Vertagopus; species Vertagopus arboreus. Next base: position 2,516 of record JAQGBQ010000296.1, on the reverse strand, counting down.
TCATTGTCGGCATTAGTCAAAGAAGTAATAATATGATTGGGCTTTTGTTTGTATTTCAGATTGTAGTGGCTTTTTGGATATTTTATTAGCATAATGAATTAATCATGTAATCAATATAACTAATAAAGTTGAAGTATTATTGTTATTGGGTTTAACTGAAGGAGTCAGGGATATCGATGCTATAGTTTGGGTCGTGACCTTCTGTTTTTTTAAAAAATAAAATATAACATTTATGGGTTTAAAATAGTTAAAATCAACATTATTTTCCACATCTATGAATGATTGAAAAAATTCTTCCTATTAAGATACTTCAATTCGAGTCTAAAATATGACAAAAAAATATTTTAAAAAAATCCTAACTTTTCGAATTATTTACTTAATTAAACTTAAATCTGTTTTTAAAATTCAATTGTAAGATACTTTTTGAAATATATTTTTTTAAATGTCGTAAAGCACACAAGTTTATTCAATAGCTAATGTATTTTTTAAATAATAAAAAAATATGCTTAAAAACTATATATTCCCATTTTTATCCAGTTTTGAATTTAGTATGTACAGATAGATTTTCTGTCGTGAGAACTAGGAAGTTGGAAATTTATGGAAATTTATTTCATTTTTGTTTTCTCATAAAGATTTAAAATTGCAAATTTAAACCTAAACTTTTAATAAGTTTCATATTTCTTTCTCGCATATCTTTTATTATGTATGGATAGATGTGATAATTGTATTTTAATCACGTACACATTTTCTATAAACTCTTTGTAATTTTTTCTTCCTTTGAATAAATTGAACACCACGGGTTCGACTAATTGGACAAATTATCCTTAAGGAATATTTTTGCCCGGTTGTTGTTTAGCTAATAAGCGAATTGGTGTTTAGGAATTTTTGATAAGATGTTATCTGCGTTTTAAATATTGTTTTGTTTTTACACTTGACCTGACCGATTTTTGAAGTAATTTTCTCGTAAAAATATTTTGTAAATAAACTCTCCACTGATGGTTTTTTACCCCAAAAAAAGTCAAAAGTCCTACCAAAAACTCGGTGTGATGAACCCTGCAGAAAACAAATTTCAATGCAATAATAATGCAATTTATTCATACTCTGAGAATCTATCGTAATGTGTGACTATATGAGAATGCGATTCAAAATTAATAATGACTAAATCCAATCACTCAAAATCACACCATCTAATCTAATCGTTAGTGGATTAGGTGTTGAGGATTTTCTCACCAAATGTCAGATTCTCTTATAATGATTTACTCCCTTATAATTATCAAACTAACCAACCGCAATCTTCATCTCATTTATTTTGCATGTAATTACCCTTTAGAACAAGAAGGAAAAGGAAGCCGATTCAGAATTACAGCTTGCATAGTTTTGCATACGATTTTAGAATTATGACTTTATCGAGGTTGTGAATTATATTTATTGAGGAAAAAATAATTTAATTTTTTAAATTTTGTAAGTAGAGTTTCTGAAGTCGAACTTTACTATTACTATTAATACGAAGCCCAACAAATCTTTTTAATAAACTAAATTTACAATCCCCTAAACACTCATTATCGAACATCAAAGAATTCCAAAAACGTAAAAAATATTAGTAATAAAAGTTCTATAAAGAAATAAATAAAAAAAGCAACAACGTTGAAATTATTGTTTAAAACTATCCCAGATTATAGAAACTACTCTTTTTTAAATAAAATTCTTGATATTGAAATTGTAAATTTTTATGTTCAATATGCAGATCTATGCTATTTGAATTTTTTAAATTTCTTCAGTAGGTTGTCGAAAATCCGAATACAATTGAGATTCTAATAAACTAGTCATTGTAGTTTATTTAACAAAGAACTATCGAGCAATAGATAAACAGGAATTAATTTAAATAACAATTATTGAGAAATAGATTAATTTTATTTTGAAGTCGCATTTTTGCAATTTTATTTAGATTTTTCGTAAACCTGACACGAGACCTTTTAAAATCTTTTATAGTTTTCAAAAACAAGTGACCCCCTTGAAGAGTTTAAATAATTTAAATAATTTTTTTGACATCATACGACAAGTTGACAAGAAGTAGATCAGTCATCCATAAATTTATTGAGGGACTAGAATTAGAAGAGCAAAACCACCCATGAAGATTAGTAATAAACTACCCCTCTTCGCTCCCGTTTAAAATTCAAGGATCATAAAATGCAAATTTTTTCTTGTCAAAACTCTGCCTAGCTCTCCTCACAGTATAACCTATATAATATTTACAGAATAAATTAAGAGTTTGAACGAATATTTGAGCTCCTGTGAATATGTATTGCTGGATTAGAAGCATCCGCTTATCAATATCAGAATCAACTAATCTGCAACGTGTATCTCATGTAAAGTTCCATTCATAGTTTATTATTTTTTATTACTCTCATTAGGACAAGATCATGTTAAGTTGTAAACTTGTTAAGGTTTTAATGGATGACGACATTCCCCCCACCCCTCCTTTTTCCATCCCATAAACAGCCCTGGTTAACTGACTT
>JAQGBQ010000295.1:0-26431 GCA_034698485.1 Vertagopus arboreus | reverse complement strand
CATTTAGTAATGTAGATAAATAATGAGTAATCCTGAACCACGACAACTAGTCGAAATGTGTGGTTGGAAATAATAATGATAATAATTCTAAATACATTAGAATAATAGATGGAATTTATCATATTAATTTTTATTATCAATTTAAATTAGATTTTAATTAAACAGAATAAAATTATCTAATCAAAATAAAATCAATAAATAGATTATATGCAAGTAATATATTTCTTGGAAAAGTAACTAGATTTACAATAAAATCTTAATAAAAATACATGAAAGAATTAAGTGCATATAATATTAATAATTTTTTAAATATTTTATCACAAGCATTACTTGTTTATAATATCAAATGCAAATTAGACTATTTAGATTTATCATGTGTTTAAAATGAATTTAACCTAAATAGAATTAAATTATCCCATCTGAATGAAAAGGATGGATAGATGTCGTCAGTGGAATATTCTGAATAGAGTAACTAGATTATCAAATCATAGCCTTATGATTTTTGACATTATTAGATTAACAAGTTTGAAATTAAGAGAAAACAATCAAAAGATATAATGAAATAATTGCATATTTTTTATGTAAATAAAAAATGTTTGATCAATCATTTTTAAAAATTTGAGTAAATTATTATGAATATTTTCTATCAATTTTCTGATAAAAATATATAAGTTTCCCCCAAAAATAATTCCACCCATACAAAGATACAGAGATGCTTGGTCCAGAGTTTCACATAATAATTATACATTAGCTTATCACAACTACTGGATCATAGGTCATTAAAGCCATCAATCTCCATTCAGTAATGTAGATAAATAATGAGTAATCCTGAACCACAAAAACTAATCGAAATGTGTGGTTGCAAAAAAATAATAATAAATCTAAATATATTCATTTCTTTATTTGTTAAAAATAATATTTGAAATTATGGTAAAAAAATAATTGTTTTTTTTTTTAAATCAAATTGAAATAAAAATAGTTTATAAAATTAAAAATACAATAATAAACTATGATGAATAAGTAGTATTAAAATTTTACCAAAACATGTCAACTTAAAATTGTTTGTATATGAATGTACAGATAATAAATCTTGAATTATCATCTCTTTCGTAAAATGTATCTTGACCCAGACAAACATTACGTCAATAATTTCCCTCCAAAACTTTTTATCTGTTTGCTACATTGCATTTTTAAAGGTTATCAAGAATTGAACTCATGAAAAACCAAAACCATCCAACAACTTTGTATTAAAAGTGATTGAAGATAATAATAATATTCACCCTCATTTATTAACAAGTTTGAAATTAAGAGAAACCAGTCAAAAGATATAATGAAATAATTGAATATTTTTTATGTAAATAAAAATGTTTGATAAATCATTTTAAAAAATTATGAGTAAATTATTATGAATTATTATTATCAATTTTCTGATAAAAATATATAATTTTCATCCAAAAATAATTCCACCAACACAAAGATGCAGAGATGCTTGGCCTAAAGTTTCACATAATAATTATACATTAGCTTATCACAGCTACTGGATCATAGGTCATTAAAGCCATCAAACGTTACCAGATACAAAATGGATTATCCAAAACCAAGACAACTTTATAAAAGCAGTAGTTGAAGATAATAACAATAATAATTTTCATTTCTTGATTTAATATTTATTTTGGAAATATTGAGAATCATTCAATAAAACTAATTCTATCGACAACTTGCAAATATAAATTTATTCTCATATTAATTTCTGGATTGAAATATTAGATCCAATTTACTTTATTATTTTTATGTGAATAGTAATGTAAAATAAATTTAAAAATAAATCATGCATTTAAAATGAATTTTAATTAAACAGAATTAAATTATACCATCTGAATGAAAGACTTAGAGAGATGTCGTTGGCTGTGTATTTCTGGGTAAAGTAACTAGATTTATAAATCAAAACCAAGACAACTTTATAAAACCACTGGTTGCAGATAATAATAATAAATATCTACATTTCTTGATTTAACAAAAATCAAGTTTGAAATTAAGAGAAACATGTCAAGAGATAAAATGAAGTCATTGTATATTTTTAATGTAAAGAAAAATGATTACTAAATCATTTGAAAAAAAAGTTAATAAACATAAAAGAAAAAAATAAATTATTATGCATATTTTCTATTACTTTTTTATTCAACTATTATGATTTTATTAAATTGTTAGTCAAAAAAATACTATAAATTAAACTGAACATAATAAATACTTTCCCTCCAAAAGCATATTCCCTATAAGTGTAATCAATAATAATAAAAATAAATGAATACGCAAATCCAGCCAGTCAAAAATGCAAAGATGATTGGTCTCTAGTTTCACATAATAATTATACATTAGCTTATCACAGCTACTGGATTGTAGGTCATTAAAGCCATCAAACGTCATTCAGTAATGCAGATATAAAATGTATAATCCAAAACCAAGACAACTTTATAAAAGCAATGGTTGAAGATAATAATAATAATAATTTTTCATTTCTTGATTTAATATTTAATTTGGAACTATTGAGAAGCAGTCCAATATTCTTAATCAATCAACAACTTGCAAATATAAACTTATTCTCATATTAATTTCTTGATTGCAAAATTAGATTCAATTAACTTTATTTTTATGTGAATAGTAATGTAAAATAAATTAAAAAATAAATCATGCATTTAAAATGAATTTTAATTAAACAGAATTAAATTATCCCATCTGAATGAAAAAGGTCGAGAGATGTCATCAGTGATGTATTTCTGGGTAAAGTAACTAGATTTATAAATCAAAGCCTTACTTTATCTTTATAAAATTACTGGTTGCAGATAACAATAATAAATATCTACATTTCTTGATTTAATATTTACTTTGGAAATATTCAGAAACATTCAATAACACTAATTCTATCGAAAACTTGCAAATATAAATTTAATCTCATATTAATTTCTGGATTGAAATATTAGATCCAATTTGAGTTGTTTATTTTTATATGAATAGTAATGTAAAATAAATCCGGTATCCGGTATCCGGCCAAAACCCGAACCCGTGGCATCACTAATTGTTATTATGCATAAATTGTCTAAATTTAATTCTTATATTTAAAAAACAAAGTTGATTAAGATTTCATAACGGAGCCAAGCAGAGTCTAAATGCACCATTTCATGTCGGATTATTTATTCATATTGTTTTTTTTTAAATTATTTTAATTACTATTATAATTTGATTAAAATTGTAAAGATTATGTTTGAAATTTAGTGATAATATATTTATTTTATAATCTAGTTCTACTCTAATGCAGAGTAAAATTATTAAAGTTTATTTACAACTAACTCCTCATACAATGCTTCAAATGTCTCATCCGACATTCCTGCTTGACGCACATTCTGGCAGATCTGAAATTGCAATTATTTAGTGTTAATTTTTGAACTTTTAATCCAAAGGACTCCGCACAAAGTAGACGGGGTTGGGCTTTCCACGGATTTTTCTAATTTTTTATTTGTTGTGCGCTAAGATAAATTCAGAATTTCTTAGTATTGCGCCAACTCTCTAACTTGAGCCCAGTAACCAGCACATGATATACCAAAAAATCGGATATTCTTCACAAAAAAAATGTATATACTTGACCTCTGTGACCTAAGGGTGAAGCGCTAGGTCAAGAAAACCACAAAAAACAGTTTTTTTTAGTTCCTTTAGCTTGCGTAGAAACCGCCACCAATCCACAAAAAATTCAAACCCAATTTTTGTGCGTTTTTGGGGACATTTTGAGCCCTTTAGAGGTAACTAGGGGTAAGTTAGAGGGTTGGCACAATAGTAAAAAAAATGATGGCATTAATATTGCGGCCAACATATAAAAAACATTAAAAAGTCATCAAAAGCCGAATCTCGTCTACTTTGTGCGGCGTCCTTTGTACATATCTACCCATATACATAAAGCAGAAGAAATGTAAGGAAGGAAAGGTTTGGAACTACTCCAGAACCACCCATCCGATTTTAAATCTGAATATATCATTAGAAGCCCCATTCAAAATCAGGAAGATCGATAAAATAAAAATTTCGAAAATGTTGACCTGTGAACTTTAAAAGGTCTAAAACCCCAAATGCGTAGTTTTTATCTGATTTTGACTGAACAAAGGTCATTCGAATAGTTGTTTTACATCAAGCAGTTTTTGTTTCAATCTATTGTTTAAAATATTGACCCTTGACCCCGAAAAATCTGTATGAACAGTCCAATTTGGACGGGAAAACATTATTCTAACCGATACACCGCGGGTAACAAGTATAAACAACGTGATTGTGTTAGAGTCTCTAAAAAATTCTTTCATGACTCCTCCCCCTGACCTTTTATTTTGCTCGGCTTTGTCGATCCTCTATACGTAGTATTAACATAATTACCTTCCGTCTATAAAAAATATAGAATCTGAATTTGTATGTATTTCTTTATAAACTTAACACTCAAAAATTAAAATGCATTCATACCTTCCGTTTGTTACGAGTTATGGCTAAAGCAATGGTAAATGGTGATACTGCTTCTTCTTCCCTGTGAGTAATCCATTTTTTCTTTTTTAAGAAATTTTGAGCCACTTGTTTTCTATTTTTATTCCTAGTTTGTTGATATAATATTGGCACTTTTTCTTTGACTTCTTTTTTAAACCAATAATGAAATTGGTTGACACTGATGCCCAATGTGTTCATAAACATTTCTCGGCACACTTCCCGTTTCTCTCCATCCAAATTCAAAGTATAAATGAATGTTGACCATGCACCTCCTCCCAATTTTCTTTTGTGGTCGACCAGCGACACGACATGCGCTTTTTTCTGCTCAAAATCCATTTTCCAAAACGATTGGAAAATGGATAGTCTGATGGATTTTGTAAACTTTGTACAATAGTTAAGTGCAGAATTTTGGCATCTATTGGTGGTACATGTGACGCCCAGTTTTTGAATGTGCTTCGGTTCATCTAAAATTGGTGTCCTTGGAGACGCTTCTATCCCAATTGTAGGATATGCGAGTTGATTTATTTCTCTTGAATTTCCGCAAAATGCTGGTGAGTTAAGATCAGAGGCCTGCAATAATAACTTAATCTGGTTATAAAATTGGATTTTTTTTATACTAACGGTGTATAGTTATAATATCTTACCTGTTGATTTTTGTCGGGTAATAATGGATTTCTCACGTGAGATGAATTCTGCATAATAAAACATTCAAATCAATCATTTAAAATTTCACGCAAGTTTTTCACCCAGGAAATGAGGGGTTTGACCGTCGGATCCCAAAAATATTACCATTGAAAATAGCGGCTCAAAATCTATAAATTGCATTTGCAGAATAAAAATCGTATTTGCAAAAGGCGTACAATATATTTGCAAAGATTTTTGGTTTCTTAAAGAGCTGTTTATAGTATATAAAACAAAGTGACTAAATGAAACGAATTGTATTTGATGAAAAAAATGTAATTACGTGAACTAAAATAAATTCATATATTATGTTGTATTTTCTTTGGATTTTTAATGACTTCCGGTTGTTTCTTGTAAATAAATTTAACTTTTGAATATTCGTTTATATAAACGGCAGAAAAGTTGATAACTTAATGGAGCTATAAATTTGAACACTTCCCGACTGAAATATTAAAATAAGATAAATATAAATATAATTACATGCATATAGCTGTCTTTGTTGGCTCCACAATCCCCACCTCTCCTCTTAATAGATGGTTCTAAATATATATTAATAATTTTAAAAAAATTGATAAAAAACAATGCAAATAATGTATTAATATTATACATACCAAAATTCGAGATTCCGACGGCTTCAATCAGTTCTTGAACAGTGTACGTGTCACTTTCACTGTCCAAATATTGGTCAATCCCAGACATTGTTTTAAAAATAATATTTTTGTTAATAAACAAATCTAAATTTTCAACACATGGTTAAAATATTGGCATTCGTTGAAGTTAATGTACAAAAGCATATGTAGACCAGGCCTATGTAAAACTCATTGGGCGGGATTGGTTATGGGGTCAGAGGTTATCTACAAGACATGACAACCCTAATCATTACACACTTCGTTAATTTCTAAGTTCTGTATGATTTTAGTTTCCTTAGTTTTGTTTACTCTCAATCACATGTATAATTACATTTTTATTTTGTAAATGGTTATTAGACCTGGAAAATTAACTCAATGTCTCCAAGCATTAAGGGTAAATAATTTCAGACACCTTGATAGAGTTAAGGATTGAAAGATTGGATTTTGGCAATTGTTTTTATAAAAACCATCAGTTTTTTTTCAATATATTTTTTTAATGTTTTTATTATTTTTAAATACTACTGATATATAGGGCATGATTTTTTATAATATGTTTTTAAAATGACAAAAAAACTGGTTGTTTTTATTTATTTCAAAAAATACTAGTGATGTATAGGATATGATTCTCTATAACATCTTTCGAAAATCTTTCAATTTTGGTCAATTTAAAAAAAACGATACATTTTTTCATTTGAACAAAGTTTTTATTTAATATAAAAAGTTTGCAATTCGATTGATTCCAACGAATTCTTGTAATCTGTATGCCTTGTGTATTTTTAAAATTTATAATGTAATGAATAATTTGGGATAATAGTCAGAATAACGATTAATTGAGGGTTCCTTTTTCAAATTTATTATATTTAAGCTTAGCAAATATCTAAATGTCATGGAACTTGCCATTTGAATTATTTCGTGATCATCAGACGTCCAAAAAATGTCAATAATTTCTGAATTGTCGAATAAATAAGTGCCTACGAATTACAGAATCAATTTTATATAAACTTAAGGTTCATTTACAACCACTATTATATTATGATCTTCAAAATTATTTCTTGGAAGACTCAGCTTTTGTAAACAAACGAAACTTATTTTTATGCATAAATTTAATTAGACCAATAAATCAGTGGCGTAGCGCAAGTTTTTGGGTCCCTATGCAAATGTTTTCTGGGCCCTAGTCAATTATATCTGTAGCTTTTTGGTTTTAGTTGTCAAGAAATAAATGCTAACTTTATTTTTAATTTTTAATAGCAAGAATTAGCAGCAAATATATTGTTTATTACTTTCGAAATCAATACTATCAATAACATTATCACATTTCAGATTGCAGAGGCTAACCACAAAATTAAATTGCACATCGGCGAGATTTTATTTTTGCAATACAATCAATGAGCTTTGGCACATCAAGTTCACTTGATCTTCTATTCTCTATGTTTAGAATCGCTAGGCTACTTAACCGATCTTGCCCCATAGAATTTCTAGCAAAAGACTTTATGAATTTTAATTTTGAAAATGATCTTTCGGCTGATGCAACAGTTACTGGAATGCTCAAGAATAAAACACAAGCACTGAAAACATCTGAAAATGAATCTATCAAGCCGTTTTCTAAAATAAAGTTTGCTAGCTCGTGAATGTTATTAAGCTGTGTTATCTCATTCCTTGTACAGGCAATGAAACTCATTATTTGTTCTGTTAAAGCCGGTGATATGTCTTCAGAATAGATTTCCTGAAAATGTTGGGCTGAGCTGATAAGTTGAATGTCCATCAAAGCCACCATTCTTGAAGGAATTAAAAAAAATAAACCGGTTTACTAACATCTCAACGCTCTTGATTCTGCGTTTCATTGAAAAAATAACCGTCTGCAGAGCAGGCTTAAGGTTTTTTTGTATGAAAGAATCGGCATCCGGAGTTGAACAACGAACTTGATCTACTGCCACTTCATCAAAAAACCGCTTCGGTTTCCGAATTCTGGATTTATCAAATTCAGGGGATATATTCCATCGGGCAGCTAAGTCCGTGGCATCAGCAATAATTGAATCAATGTTGTTAAATAGCAACTCTTGTTCTGAAAGCGCTTGATTCCAAAGCTTAACGCATTTGTATAGGTCAATTCTTTCAATCTGTAGCATCTTAGAAGTGACTTTCATTGGCCGAAGGATTTTTTCCCAAAATACAAGCAAGACGATAAACTCAAATGTTTGTAGATGCTTTTGTATTCCTTTTGCTGTTGCGATTTCATCGGATTTCTTTGACCGTAAAACAGTGTTTGTGATAGCTTTTATAATTTCACAATAATTGATTTTCAAAGCAAACCCACCATGTTTAGCTTCCCATCTTGTATCGCTAGGTTTCTTCAATGAAAGTTTCCAAGCTTGGTTGCGAGTACTAGAATGAGATCTTTCAGAATCTTGAGTTAAGTTCCGTAGGTTAGGTTAGGTCCATCGATAGGTGCTGCCATGGAAGTAGGCAAAACATTTATTTAAAATGTCGAAAAAGCTGGTCATCACTTTTGTTGATTTAACTCCATCGCTAATAAAAAGATTTAAATTATGGGCCCCACAATGTACAAATTCAGCAGTTTTTGAGATTTCTTTGATTCGGGCTTGAAGTCCAGAGTACCCGCCACTCATGGTGGCTGCGCCATCGTATCCTTGACCTCGGCACTTTTTCAACTCAATTCCGGCTGTTTTTAATGCATCCAAAATGACTGATTGGTACCCTGTAGCAGCGTGACTGACCAGCTTAAAAAATCCGACAAATGATTCTCTGATCCAAACAACATGTGACTGATCATTAATAACACAATATCTAAGTAAGATACTTAATTGGTCCGTGCGGGTAACGTCGGGAGTGGAATCAGCAATGATTGAAAAAAACGGGGCAGCATTTGCTTCTTTAAAGATGATTGACTTTAGACCATTTCCTAAGATTTCAATCACTTCATTTTGAATCGATGGACTCAAATACTTCGTCTTCTTTGAATCATCAGTGAGAAGTTCGTGAAGTACAGGATCGAATTCTGACATCAGTTTGATTGTACGAAGAAAGTTTCCAGGGTTGTTTGATGTGACTGATTCGTCGTGACCTCTAAGTGCAATTCCTCCAGCGCTGATAGATAGAATGGTTTTGAAGACTCGTTCAAGTACTTTTTTCCAGTAGCTAGTTTCTTCTACTAGTTGTAGTTGCAAGTGATGATCCATTGTATTGTTTTTTATGGACATATTCCTGGCCATCATTGCTTGAACATGAATTGTTGATTTCTCATGGACTTTTATTTTTTGAGATAATGTGATCCAAGTGTCAATATCATCCGTCCATTCAGGTCTGAATAAACTATGCGATCTGTCCGCAAAAAGCCAGCAGGTTTCACAATAAACTTTATCCATGTACGGTGAATAACAAAGCCAACGTCGTTCAGTCAATATTCCTGACGCTGCTTGGAAAATGTAGTAGTTTGTTGAAAAATGACGATTTGTAATCGGCTGCGTCGGAAAAGGTCCCACTAGTTTACAGGTCCATATTCAAGAATTTCTCGTCGAATGTGGTCTGACAAGACTCTCGTTTGAAAATGACCTCGATCGGTAGGATTTGACTGAGCTACGTCAAGTTCTTTAAAACCTATTGACAACAACAGAATTTGTTTTTTTAAATTACGGAAATGGTAAACTACATTTCAAAACAATAAACAAATGTGAACAAAAAATGTACCTTTCTGTTTTTCGTATAATTCCATATTGATTGAAATATCGTTTTCTGTTTTGTGATCCGCATTTTTAACTTCCGGTGTCACATCTGACGCTATTATTTCAGATCCTGAATTTACTAGAATGTTTAAAAGAAATAAAAGAATCAAATTAGCAACTCAAAAGTATTTAATATAATTTTAAAGATTAAGTGAAATAAAATACCTGAACAAACAACAGACGATGACTGGCCAGTTTCCTTTGAGACTTTTGGAAAATACGAAGTTAATGCTACTGTATTTTTTAAAGATGATTCGACTGCAATTTTACGTCTCTTCCACTTTTCAGCACCACTTGGAACATGGTTTTCCATGTTTATCGATTATAAATTGAAATTCCAAATAAATATAAAATATTCAAAAGAGAAACGGAATAAAAATTACCTCGGTCCATAAATAAAGTTTAAATACCCGCTTAAACATGTCGAGTTCGGGTGATTTCTGAGATACTTTTGGTAGTTGGGGTAATATAGTGCAATTTTAGCTTTTCATGGTTTGTGATATGATTAATGTTATTCAAAACGTTCTTAAAGATTATTTTGAATTTCAAATTTACTAAAATATCTAGTACCAACCAGATCTTCAAAGGCCCTTGGGCCCCTTTGCTTCGCAAACCCTGCAAACCCTTATTTACGCCACTGCAATAAATCAAATCCTGCAGTTATAGTCAAAAGTCAAAGTCAAAATATAGTTTATTCGTTTAAAGGGCACAATAATACATAATTGAGTTAACTCAAATTCTTTTATAAACTTTAATAGCTTAAAAAATATGAAGTGTGATGTACTTTTAAAATTAAAACAGGGTTGTTTACATTTATTATTGCATATAATAGCCTAAATGTGCATTGCAAGATTGATAACCTTTAAAAAGTTCAATTTCGTACAGTGCAAGAAGAAAAGCCTTGATCATTTTATGTGGTTTTATATTTATTCATTCATAATTGCAATAATGCAACTTTGTATTATTGACATTGCAATATTATTTCATTAAAATCCCAAACTATTGTTCAAGGTTTGATGATTTAAAACATATTTTACATTTCGTTTTAATGTATAAAACTGCAATTAAACCGAACGGTTAACCGACTTGAAAAATAAATGAATCTTTATAAAAACTGAAATTGTGTTCTTTTTTATGTATATGTATCTTTCTTAAAAATACTTTGTCTGGTAAAAATACTTATACTACTGCTGTTTCAATAGATTATTTCTAATTATGTAATTACAATCTAATTGTTTGTAAACGATAGCCAAAATAAGTTAAGTTATTAAATATCAAAATGTGAAACTGATGAAAGGAATAAATGTAGATAATCATTGTAACATTTATGAACAACCCCATAAACATTTTTGGTCTGGCCCTTACCTGGGAAAACTTCTTCGTAAAAGTCTGGCCTAATCATAGGTTTGAAACACCCAAGACATACTTTGCCAAGTTTACTTTCCGGGGTTGAGCCAAGGCTGGTTTTTATTTGGCCCGTAGCTAGGCGTAAGTATCATGATCTCTGATTTAGATGTGATCCATCTCTGGAGCAACTTCGATTTCCACAAAGTCCCCACATTTGATTCGTACATGGCTGATATTTGGATGCTGGTATTATGCCTTAGGTGGGCCAAAGACGAAACGAATGTAATTTTATATTTGTAATATTTTGATTTTATTTAATCACGAAAAAATACATATTCAATTACAAAAAAAAGTTACAACAATGATATACAAATATACTCGTCTAAACTTGTATGAGGTATCAGGTAACACTTAAATTTAACATTTGACTTCTTAAAATTAATAACATCCCCTAACTGTTTACAATGGTAGACTTGAACTTTTTGACTTTCACAGGGAAAGTCATAAAAACTACACTGACTATTAAATTTATTTCCGATACATTCTTCGTCCATTATTTTATTAATCACAACACAAGTCCCACAAGACAATAAAACCACATCGCCTCTCTTTACGCGAACAATCATTGAATTAGTAATAAGTTCGTGGGGTTTAACAGACGTAACTAAGCCCGACCGGTGCGTGTTTCCCTTCTCAGAAATTCTATTAATGGCTTGTTGCATAGGAAACCGTTTAGACCTTAGTGATCTTTTAATGTGTTGCATCTCATTTTCAAAAGGAAAGGCCGAAATATTATCTAGCTTTCCAAATTTTAATGCGTCTGCACTCAAATGAATTAAAGAATGCAAGTTATAAGTTAAAAGATCTTTGGAATATAGTGCAGGAAATTCAGAGACAAACTGACATAAATTTTGATTTGCAAATTCATTCCATTTCAGATTATCTGCGGAGTTTGACAATAAAATTCGAATAGCTACGTGTAAAAGTAAAAAATGACGATATTTTTGAGTTGGAAGTGTACCATACAAACAAACAGGTCCTGTGTAAATTAAAAACTGTCGAAACTCGGTAGCTTTAAAATGGTCTACCTCTTTTGTTGCTGTGTGAGTAATGTTGTGCTTAAGGCTCCATTCTCTTAAAGTTTCACAAACACTGTCGGTCTTATCCTCTGAATCAGTAATTGTATATTCTAAATCATTACATTGGCTAACACTGCTACTTTCGACTAATGCATTGAAGGTTGTTGGTAATTGAATTGGAACCTGCAGTCTTGTGGAACTTGTGTTTTCTAAATCTATATTATCATTTTCTACTTGGTCTAAACCTACATTATGGATTGAAGCACTAGCTATATTTAATACGGAGTTAACAGCAGTTTTTCTTCTCTTGTAGCGAGTTGTCCTTGAAACGTTCATTGTGGTAATGAAGAAGTTGAAGCAGCTTGAGATGAATTATTTTTTTCACGTCTTCGTTCTCTTCCACCTTTACGATCCTTAGCTCCGTTAAACCACTTTTTGACAACAACTTCAACGTCTTTGATAGTCTTTCTACTGCATCTTGGATTTCTTAAGACTGCGTCTGAAAGAAAAAATGAAAAATTATTCTACAATATTTGTTTCAAAATAAATTGTAACTTTGTAAAATAACAAATATTATTCTCAATAATTCTTACCAATAATTATTGACGAGCATTTCAGTGTCATGAATCCATATTTATTTCCGTCGCCCTTTCCTGTTGTAGAAGTCCGTTCGGCAATAAACTGTCCAAAAACATGTGCTAATATTCGTCCTGTTGTATCATTAACATTCAAACCACCGATGCGTACCAGATTGACCAGCTGTGCAATAGAAATGAACAAGAATTAACATTAAACGACATACAGATTACATAAATATAAATAATGTACCAATGGTTTTCTTTTTGCTGGATCGTCCGATTGATTTTCCAATATTTCCACATCCGCTTCCTCTAAAAGTGGCAGCTTGAACACATCTTCTTCCTCATTTAAATCTTTTGCAGCTATTAGAGATCCGACTTTTGTTGAGAGTAGGTTAGCTTCGGTTTTGTTCGGTATCTTGTTCGGATTCAGAAGGAATTGCCTGGATCAAAAACGGGGATTCAAGTCGAGCATAAATATCTTGAGATGAAACTGTTCTGTCACTTTCGAGAACAATTTCCAATGATCCTGACGATGTGGGTTCGGAACTCTGCTGCTGGCCGTCTGCCTCAGGGGCTGCGTTAAAGTCTGATGAAAAATTCAAAATCAAGTAATTTATGAGTAAATGTGCACCAAATTACGTAACTTGGACAATTAGCCATTTACCGTTGTTCCAAGGGACACTGGAAATAGACGGATTTTCGAAAATTACAGGAGTTTGTTGTTTTTGTCGTTCCTGGGCGGTTTTTTGATTATCCGATTCGTCACTTGAAGTTCCTGATTGGGTTTTACCTGCGCTCATCATTCTTGCTTCGTCGACATTTGAATAAGCTTGCTCGTATTTATCTGGCGAATAAAATTAAAGCAATTAATATTATTTATTATGATAGTGTTTAAATTTTATATGTAAATCAATTTATTTATTGTTCACTTACCATTCCCCAATGGCCGAAATATTTTGATATTCAATGTTTTCCAAGTTGATTTTGGTTTACTATCCGGGTCTTTAATAAGCTGAACTATATTTGCTCTCTTGGGCCAACAACATTGCACTATTGAATCTTTTTCACTTCTCCAAGTCGAAGGAACTGCTGCAAAAGATTTTTCGTCGATAAAGTCGACTACAGAAAACTTTGAATTTATTAATTCCATTGATTATCAATGTTGTAGCTCCCTTCACAAAAACAAAATGGCAACTGATCTTTCCACAGGGGTTTGGCTTGACCCAAGAAGTAATTTGGCTAATATCTGGAACGCAGCAGAATCAAGTGACTTTCCAAGGTTAAATCAGAAATATATACAGGAGTGGGCCCCGTAAATATTTCTGAGGTGTACCAGATTTGTAATCATCCGCCTTTGGCCCTACTACGGCTCGTCTCAGATTTCTCAGATGGGTTAAGTACGGCAAAAATGGTTTGGCCCGCAGATAAATTTATCCATGCTGTTCCTAATATGTAATAACAAGCTTGGTCCACACATAAATTGGCACTTGTTAACCATACTTAGCAAATCGAGCTTGATCCACATATTTTCCAAACCTGATTTTACAAAGTCTGGAAACTAGTATATGGTTCTTAGCTGGTCCATACAGTTAATATCGGAAGTATTTTTGGAAAAGATTTCCCACAGTTCCCAGTCATCTCCCTGGAAAGGGCCAGACTTTCATGTTTATGGGGAACTTGTCTTATCAAGGAAGTAAAACTCTCAGTTTCTTGTTAAGTTGCATATGGGGTTAAAGGGTTATCAAAGCTTATCCGTCCTAACCTTAAATGTGCATGTAAAAATTATTGAGCGGGATTACAAGCCAAGTCAGTTCGTCTAACAATTTCGTACATATAACAACCAAATTACACTTGACTTAACCAATCATTATTTCTTTTACAGTTTTTGAATTTTTTAAAACAATGGTTAATGTTCCGTTTCTTAAAGTGTTTCCTTGTGGCAGCAAACCGCTTGCTGAGAAGCTATTTCAAGCCGTTTTTAAAGACGAAAGTGTCCAGCCGATTCGGATTAATATAAGTGAAGGGGAGTTAAATGTAGGTGGTGCATCAGTACGAAATTTTATTAAGTTATTGTTGGAGTGGATTGCCTCCCACGAGACTCGTTAGATCTATGTTGATAGGCATAGGAGAAGGAAAAACTGTTGTCGTTTTGGATAAAACCCCTCTGCTCACACTCGTAAAATGGCTGTCTGCAAAACCAGTTAAACACATTTTATTTGTTCTAATTGTGATTGAAGAGAAGATTAAGCATCACCGGAGTAGTTACGCTCCTTTTCAACCAATCATTCTAGGTAAGCTTTATACTCCTGTTTTATTCACTAATTTAGTTTCGACGTTGGTCCTGTCCCGACGTCATAAGAAAAAAACCGGCTCAAGAATGTTTATATGGGTATGAAATTTTAGTTTTTTTTTATTTCCGGACTTTCTTGCATTCAAAGCAAAATACATGTCAGCACATTTTATATTCAAAAGCTAAGGTCATGACCTTGATTTTAGTCAGTCGATTGATAAATTCGCCGCAGGGATTTTTTCTAATCCTTAAGGGTCCCTATATAAGGGAATCATAAATAGTAAAAAAAAATTTAAAAAATTATTCACTAATTGTTTTACTTTGCTTTACAGGAAAGTCGAAAAATTATTGGAAGAAGAGACCAAGACATAAAATTTCAAAGGTTTTCCCACAGCAACGTCAGGTATATAAACCATTAAAGTACAACACTGTGCTCCACTTTAACCTCACATTTCGTTGCCATTTTTGATTATTGAGATTTTACTCACCTGAACTCACCTAATTAATTTGTAGAGTTTTTAGAAAAAAAAAGCTACGAAGTTGATAACTTTCCCCTTAAAAACTCCAAAAGTCAAAGGTTGTTGCAGCCAAAAGAAACTTCAAATTTTCCTAATGTTTTGCTTGATTTTTTGGATACAATATCTAGTGTGAGTTCAGGTCAGTAAAATCTCAATACTACTCAAATGGCAACGAAAAATAAAAAAATGGCCTGAAAAACGAATAGCAAGGACTAATAAAATTTAATAATAATTTCAGATCAGCCAGAATGTCCGTGAAACGGGGATGACCGATGAGACCTTCCAAGAATTGTGTGACGAGTTATGTCTAAACGCAGTTTAATAATTTTATTAGCTCCTTAGACAATTATGTGAACGAAAATTAAATTGATTGCATTCAAAACCAGATTGAAAATTGTATTTAAATATTATAATTATTTCATTCTTATTTCCTTACCGAGTTTAATTTGTTTTTAAAATATTTACCACGTGTTAGTTCATACACATTTTTAATGTATTTAGAATAGATCAAAACTTTTTAAAAACATTCAGGTTTTAACTTATAATGAATAATTACAAATATTATTTTAAACAATATTATGCTGAAACCCTGAGTTTCTGAATAACTCTTTACCTGATCAGGGGAAATCAGTTAAATTTACATTTCTGCTTATGCAATCATAGTCTTATTGGCTAAAACTATATAATTAATGTATAGCTAAAAATATAGCCGGTTCAGGATTATCAGGGGACAACAACTTTTTAGCCCGAGTCCAGTTTAGACAAAAAAATCTGAGCTATAAACCAGGGACTGGGGTTCAAGCCTGGGTCGCCGCACTTTTTGCATCTTTTTCCGCTTTTTTGAACAAATGGATATGCTATCCGAACACTTTTTATGGACCTATAACAATTTATATCTAAAAACAGATATTGTTTATATGTATATGATTGTGACAGAGCCCTCGAAAATGCTGTCATGACCTCTGACCTTTAATTTGGCTCGGCTTTGTTAAATAAATGAATAAATATGTGGAAAGCACTAGGAGGTCAAATGTCATCATCACCTTTCCTTTATTACAAAAATATATTCTCATCCACACAGTCAATATGTTTGTTTACTTAAAGCCTAAATACCATCCTATGTCCAAAATACATTTCATCAAATCATTTTCATCCAATTAGTCTAACTAGCACAACAAAATAATTCCATTTAAAAACCTATATGAATTCAAACCTCATTACAATAATTACAAACAATTAGCAAAGTTTTTAAAAATAAAAAAACTCGTGTAATTCTACCGTTCACAATACAAAAAAACGAATGATTACAAGTAGGTATAATATACATATTAATTATCATTAAATTCATGGACGATTTTGGAAGTAGTTCAGTGCGTTATTTAATTAACTAATTAATTAATTAATAGATAAATAACAAATATCAAAAGTTTCATTTAGTGTAGTAGTAGCTTTAAAAAAACCCATGTTCGTTCATTATAAGCATCTACTACTACATACAATTCCTATGCAAATATCAAAGTAAAAAATTTGAAATTTACTGTAATTTCAAATAAAAGAAATCACTCCAATCTGCAAAAAAATATCAATTTAAAATTAATAATAAAAAAAAACATAATTTTTGGGGTAGAAAAGTTCCAAAAAAATGTATTTTTTGGAGGATTTTGGCTTTTTCTCCTTAATTTAAATGAAATTTTATTGAGAAATTAAAATACACGCATTTACTTTTCAAATGCGTCAAATGATTCATGAAAAATTCATGAAATTTTGAAATTCTGCCAGCCTAAATAACTAGACTGAATACCCTGAGTACCGTAAAAACAACCATTAGAGAGTTACTTATTTTAAAGTAATTAAAAAACAATTAAAATTAAAATAAGTTATACACAGTTTGTAGAAACAAACAAAAAAGTTAAAAATTATAACTTATTGAGAAAAGGGCGACTAAATTTATGAATTTCTCGTCTACTAACGCTTTTTTATAGTAAAGTTACGAATAAAGATTAGAAGTTGAACTTATAACCAACTGTAAGTACTTGGTGACTTAAATTTAATGTTAGCAAAGGTTATGTCTCTTTACTTGGCCCATGAAAAAGGTCAAAGGTCATAAGGACTTTAATCCTATTTAGTAGTTCTCTAGTATGTACCTATATGTATATATATATAGCTAATATTATAGTGTGTTGTATCCATTGCGCCTGCGCTTTTTGAGTACATGTAGTACGCGGTCAAGGCGTCCAGTGCGCTCTGGCGGCTCCTCTTCGAACACCATCTCGGGCATCCCCTGCGCAAACTTCTCTTGCGCTGGAAGCGCCCCAAATGTCTCCACCACGCTCACTTCTTCTTCCTCTTCTTCGACACGATTGGCGAGCAACACGTTTGTACACATCATCAGCCCTACAACACAAAACAAAATAAAAATTTATGATTTACAAAAAAAACGTACAAAATTCGATTAGAATAGCTTAGAATTACGATATTTTGAAATATAAAGAGCAATATGTGGCAATTTCACCAAGAAGGGCACAGAGGGTACTGTAAGAGTTTAGATTTTATAGCCTGGAAAATGGGCATAGAGCAATAGTTTAAATTCTAATCGCTTACAGTATCACGCGTGCCCTTTTTACACCGCCACAAAATCGTGATCAAATGTGAGTGCCCAAGTAATAAAGGCATGCGTGATACTGTAAGCGATTAGAATTTAAACTATTGCTCTATGCCCATTTTCCAGGCTATAAAATCTGAACTCTTACAGTACCCTCTGTGCCCTTCTTGGTGAAATTGCACGTATTATCCGTATTCAATCTTTTGACCAAATTATTGTTAAAATACAGAATTCAATGAACAGTTGTTGATATTTTGCAGTATTTCGTTTTTGTTTGAAATATTCGATCAAAAGTAGAGATAATATTCGTGTCCAATTGAATTGAAGGACGTACTTGGATGAGCAGGTACGAATTCCTTTGGTTTTGGACTGACTCGATTGGCAGTGGGGGCTGGGGCAGGGACTGGTGCAGTAACCCCGCCGCCTTCTTCTTCCTCCTCCCAATCTTCATCCATAGCTTTTCTTAATTCTAAAAATAAAAAATGATAGAAATAAGCATTTATTATTCAGACACTGAAATATAATTTAGTTGGATACTTACTTGATTTTTTTGGTTTATTAGAAGTGGAGAGGGGCTCGTCATCCGTACTCGAACCGGGTGACTCATTCCCAACACCTATATAAAAACCAGAATTAACTAACGATTTCAAAAGTTACTATTAGTAGGGATGCCGCGAATACTCATATCGAGTAAACGATTCTAAGTCGAATAATAGATTCAATAATGAAGTATGCATTTATACATTCTAAAAAACCTGATGAGTTTTCGAATATTTTTTAGGATTTTAAATAATTGAAGTGTAGAACGCAGTCAAAAATTATAAATTATGCGGGTAATTTTTAAAAACTAAACTTGATTTCCAGGGGATGGTAAGCGAGAAATGTAGAAAAACCGAAAATTATTCAAGCAAGTCGAAAATTCGAATAGAACAGTCGAGTATAGAATACTCGGGGCATCCTTGATTATTATTTTTATATAGTGAATACGAAATCTAAATTTTTTTTTTCAAAAAATAAAATTTGGCTTTTAAGGGAATTGAACCCGTGGCTCTGAATTGCCGGTCTGATGCTCTACCACTGTTATTATTATTTTTAGGTTTAGCTTACGATTTTGTGCATAGTCGTCATTGTCACTCTCGAGATCGAGATCGACGACTTCTGCTGGCGGTTTGGGCGCTGCTGAGATTATTGTTGTTGTTTCTACTGTTTCTATTGTTGTTGTTATTATTGTTGTTTCTTTATTTGTTTTTGTTGTTTCTTTTCCTAATTCTGGATTGTTGTCAAGTATTTGAATAGAATCTGAGCTTTTGTCGGATGTTTTTTCCTCTTCTTCTTCGTCTCCTCTGCCTTCGTCTATGATAAGGACACAGTCGTCTTCTTCCTCACTCTCTTGGCCAACCCGACGCTTTTTTGTGGCAGGGGGTGCACACGGGGACTGCACACTCATCATGTCTCCAGATGACCCTGTCTCCGAACCTACAAAATAATCACATCCCCCATTCATGTATTATCATCATTATTATTATACTTAGAAACATGGCTAGTTCAGGATTTTTATTTGCACAGGGCACAAAATCTTTTTAGCCCGAATCCAGTTTTTTGGGGAGGGGGGGAAATGTGAGCTATAAACCAACGACTAGGGTTCAAGCCCGGGTGACCGCACTTTTTGCATTTTGTTATCTTTACTTTCCACTTAAATATACATTTAATCTTTACTTAATGAACTCTAAATGTATATTTAAGTACAAAATTGCATGAAAACAAGATGCAAAAAGTGCAGCCACCCGGGCTTGAACCATACTTCCTGGTTTATAGCTCAGATTTTTTTTTACAAACACTGAATTCGGGGTAAAAAGATTTTGTGCCCTGTGGAAATAAAAATGGTGAACTGGCAATTGGTTTGTACCTGTGTCGGAGTGATTGGGATGCCTTCTTCCTGTAGCATTATTACTACTATTAGTATTAGTTGGAGGGAGGTTGAGTATGACAGGACTCTCGGGACCACCCACACTGACCCCACCACCACCACCACGAAGTAGAGAGGGTGAGCTGCGGCCGGAGCGAGCTCTCTTCTGTCCAGCCCCTGACTTTCGGGGCAAATATCTCGGGTCAACCTCAACCACTTCTTCTACTCGACGGAAGCCTCTGTTATCATTTCTAGACACACAAAAAAAACCACATTCATTTTAGTACTGCAAAATTAAAACCCCAGCTGGAAACGCAACTTCAAAAAATCCTTGACCAATATAAAACAAATCATGAATTGTATACTTAGAAATATTACGTTGTTTTATTTGTACAAGGGACAAAAACTGTTTAGCCCGAATCTAGTTATGACAAAATAAATCTGACCATTAAACCAGGGACTAGGGTTCAAGCCCGGGTGGCCGCACTTTTTGCATCTTGTTTTCATGCAATATTGCACTTAAATATACATTTAATATTTACTTAATGAACACTGAATGTATATTTAAGTGCAATATCGCATGAAAACAAAATGCAAAAAGTGCGGCTTCAACCCTAGTCCCTGGTTTAATGGTCAGATTTTTTTTTAGCCAGAACTGGATTCGGTCTAAAAAGTGTCTGTCCCCGGTGCAAATAAAAATGCTGAGCTAGCCATATTTGAAAGCATAAATTGGTAAGGTTATTTAAGCTAGTGATTTGATATTTGGGGCTACCTAAAAGGGACGTCGGGTGTTTTTGGCATGGGCTCATTCTGAAGACGCTTGGAGACGCTGCGGACTTCCCTGCCCCTGCCGATCCCCACACGCCCACTCTGATTCTCACTCCGCTCGTCTAATCCCGACGCATTGAAATTCCACGGCTGAGGGGGTGACGAACTCCGACCTGGCTTCGCTTCCTCTACTTTATCTTTAAACAAACAAAAGGTCAAAGGTCAAATCATTCCTCACTTTTACTGCAAACAAATAGAAAATAATATTATTTTCTAAAACTACCTTCATCACCCAGATCACGAATCATATTTTCCAACGAGTGTTGCGAAGAGAAACGTGGACACCCGATTTCTCGGCTTTCCTAAAAAACAAATAATAAAAAAATAATCAAGGAATTATTAATTTTAAAAAAACTTTCAGATGCGACTTCAGATAAGCCAAGCCAGGATAATTCTTTAACCAAAATATTGTCACAATTATAGACCCCAGGGGTCAACTCTTCGCCCATTTTCGAAATTGGTCTTTCGTTTGACCCATTACAGGTGTGTACCAAATTTCAAGTCCATGGTGCAAGTTGGAAGAGAGTTATCGTACGGAAAGACAGACAGACATACAGACTTAGTGATCACATAAGCCCTGGCTCGGGCTAAAATGCTGCAAACAATTGGAAATAAATTCTAATTTGCTTACATCTCTAGTTCCGGGTGGGGGAGGGACGTTGAAGCCCGGGTAGGAAATTATCTTCTCTTTATCGATCCCACCTGCCTTCTTCCGACTCCCAATCTCCTTCATAACTGCAATTAAACAAAAAATAATAAATTAAAAAGTATTTGTGATTTTATTGTGAATGAAATGTTGTTGAACTCACTAGTGTCATTTCCATACCACTTGAGGCCAGAGCTGGAGGCGTCCATGGCGTGTTCCAACCACCCTGGGGGGTAGCCGTACACTCGCATCCTGCAAACAATTCATTCACATTCATTTCATTTCCACTACTTTTTTAAGCTACAGTTAAGTATACTCTTTCTTTCTCCGTTTTATTTGCACAGGGAACAAAAAACTGAGCTATAAACCAGGGACTGGAGTTCAAACCCGGGTCACCGCACTTTTTGCATCTTAACTTCATGCAAATATTGCACTTGATTATACATTTAGTGTTCATTAAATAAAGATTAAATGTAATTTTAAGTGCATTATTGCATGAAAACATGATGCAAAAAATGCAGCTACCCGGGCTTGAACCCAAATCCCTGGTTTATAGAAAGTGAGGGTATTTGATGTGTACCTGTAAATATGTACTGGTAGTTGACGTGGTCCAAGTCCCAAGACATATCTCAGATCTTCTGACAATTCCCCCGGAAGTAGAGTCTGCTTCGACTCCTCCTCTTCATGATATCTCTTCCCTTGAGGGCCACCCCCACTCCCCCCTCCACCACCACTTCGACCAGCTGCCATAAATTTCTGCCTGCATTAAACAGAAGAAAAAATCACAAGAAATTAGAATTAAAATTCAATTTGAAAAAATTTTCCATCCAACTTTAGCCAAAATTTCAAAGGAAATACACACAATTTTAGCCCCTACGGGTCAACCCTTCCACCCATTTCTCTTATTTTCGAACTTAGTTTTTGGTTTGACCCAATACAAGTGTCTACGGAATTTGAAGTGGATAGGGTGAGTTGTGATACGGGCAGACGAACAGACAGAAGGACGGCTGTAGTTATGAAATAAGCCCTTGTTGGAACTAAAAAGTGTTATGTGCTCGTACCTATTTGCACCGATGCGTTGTCCATCTCTAGGCTCTGGACAATTAGTGATCATGTGATCTCCTTCACAGTTCCAACACACATTCTTCTTCCTCTTCGGCGGCCCCTTCGGCCCTTCACTCTTTATTTCTGTGGCTAGCGATCTCACATTCGTAATCACCATCTCATCCTCCTACAAAACAACACAAATCATTATTTTAAGAACCTTTTATAAACATTTACTTTGTTTTTCTGTTTGAACTTACGACATTATAGATAGGGGGTTGGTGTTCAGTCCGGTTGAAATCCGGTTTTGCTGGGTGGATGCGATTCCGTTCCATAGATTTGCTTGAGGATGGCTGACCTGACACAGCCCCCACCACCTCAATCCCATCATCGTCATCGTCACCTTGGTCACTCTCCTGGGGGGCGGTGGGGGTGTCTCCATCCTGTCCTAGACGGTCGATAGCAAAGCCTAGTCCCCCTCCGTCGTCAGAGTCGTTGGTGCCGAGCTCGAGGCGGACTCGAGTCACGTGCTGCACTTCGCACACATCATCCCCCTCAGGCACAGGACTTGACGGCCCACTTAATTCTCCTGACTGAAATACATAAACAAAAACAAAATTATTATGTTATAAAAAATATATATAATATTATGTTATTAGGTAGGTTATATGAGGCGCAAAACATTTTCTTATGCAGGGAAATATCCAGCGATGGCCAAACTACATTCACTTCAAAATACAAAATACTTATCCAAAATTGACAAAATTCAAATACTTTTCGAAAATTCGGAAAATGAACGTTTTTAAAGATCGCCGAAATACAAAATACTTTTGGACAAATTGACAAAATACAAAATACTTTTACAAAAAATCGCCAAAATACAAAATACTTTTCGAAAATTCGGAAAATAAAACTTTTTAAAAATCGCCAAAAACCAAAATACGAAATAGTTTTAGAGTGTATTTTCGCAATTTATGTTGGCCATCCTTGAGCGTTCTTTTCTTTGGACTGTCACACATCTAAATCTCCCTTCATAAAACTCTCGGAATTGTTTTTGAAATTAAATAAATGTGAAATGTAATGAATTAGTGAGTTACCTCCTTGTCCTCGTCCACGATCATACAGTCCGATTCAAAATCCATCCTAGCTCATTCCAATCTAATTAAAATCCTACTTTATTTTAAATTACAATTTCAAACTTTTTTTGTCAATATAAAATATTTCATAAAAACTTGAAATTAAATTGAATTTTAGTGTTTTTAACTTAATTCTAATGTCTACTACAAACATGTAGTTAATTAAGAGTGGAATTAACTGTTTGTCGTCCTTTCCGGTGTTTTTTAAAACTCCGTTTGTCAAGGTCAAATTTCAATTCCGAGTATTTCTGAGGCTCAGAATTATTTTTATTAATTTTGAACTTTTGAATCTGCCGCCTTTCTCATAGTGCCCCTTTTATATTTTTTCTATGTTAAATTCTCGTTTGAAAAACCCTTGTCATTTCTTAACTTTTTATGAATATTATTATATAAATATTTTGAATTGGTCATTGGTATAAAAAAAATGAGAAATAAATGATGCGGGTCAGCCCCCATGCAACATTTTATTCTATTTAATTTGGTTAACGACCCTGCGTAGGCTTGTATAATAATATAAAATTGAGACGATTAGCCCCCACGGGTAAAAATATTGACGCTGCGTTCATTTGCTTATGAAAGTTGAGATGATAGGATAGTCCCCACGGGTCAAAATATTGACCTGTGTGCATTTGCATATGGAAATGAGATAAAAAAAGCCACCATGGGTCGAGATGGTCTTCTATATAATTTGGATATGAAACTTGAGATGATATCCTAGCCCCCACGGGTCAAAAAAAGTGCTGTACTCTTCTTCCTTGAGTTAATATATAATAAATGCGTGTTTATCATAATAGTAATAATAGTAAATATTTAAATTGTATAAATAATCGAGGGGGGGCGAGGGGGCTTATTATACGATGTGGATATTTCTGTTGGAGGAGTGAGAGTTTGGTTGTGTTGAGTCCAGTTGTTCCTTCAGCTGCTCCAACTCCCTTAGGCCTGTCTCCGTCAACTCGTACTTGTGCACCACCAACTTGTGGTAAAAGTGAATCGCAAACACTAACAACAACAACAAAAACAAAACAATCATTACAATGATTAACACATCTTTATCTTAAGGATGCCAAGTAGTTGACCCTTGACACCCCCTTAGAAACTCAACTTTCAAAAATCCGTACGGGTCACCCCTGGCCAATTTAAAAATGTCTAAACGAGAATTGTGCCAAAAGGTCTCATCTACATTTTGAATATGCTTTCACAATTTTCAGTTAGGTCGGTTGTGTGATTTTGAGCCTCAAATGCAAGCAATTTAATATTCACGTTTACGAGCTCAAAATTAACTGAAAATTGTCAACGCATATTCGAAATGTAGAAAACACCTTATGGAAGAATTCTTTGTTGACCAGGGGTGACCCGTACGAATTTTTTGAAGTTGCGTTTCCAAGGGGGTGTCAAAGGTGAACTAGGGTGTGAGTTAGGGTGGTGTACCTATGAATAGTATGAGGACAGGGACCATGACGATGGTGGCAGAGGAGGCGGCCATAAGGGAGTAGTCGTAGAACTTGACCCAGCACAGAATGGCCAACTCGCAGAGGAAGAGGAAAATGCCCAGCACCGTACTGAACGCCCAACCCGCCTCTATGTACCTACAACACACACACAAATACAATTATTAACACATTTCAACCGTTTTCATTATTTTTAGACTTTTGAATGGTGAAACTCAACTTTCTCTTTAAATAAAGACACAAGTTTGAGATAAAGTTGCCGCGGGTTCGGGTTTTGTCCGGAGACCCAATATTTTTACATGTAAATACCAGAAATCTGATAGATTTAATGCCTCATGAGCTCATTTTTGGCAAGTGTTTAAACAGTTTTTTAAATTCTCGAAAGAAAAATATCAGATTTATTTTAAAAAACCTAATTTTAGATAAAAACTATGAGGCCGAATGGGGCAAATTGGCCGGATATTTGACGAGTACCCGCGGCAACTCTAGCCCTGTGCAGCTTAATTAGGCCCGACTCCAATGCAAAACTTCATAGGCCAATTTCATGAATTTTTTGCGTGAATCTCATATATTTTCAGCCACTACGAGTGAACCTTTCGACGGATCTTGTTCATCCAATGAACCTGTGTGCAAAAGTTGAGGTGAATCGAGATAGTTATCGTGCTAGCGGACAGACAGACAGACAGACACTGACAAGGTTCCATAAACCCTCGGAGTGGGGCTAAAGATTATGAGTTGTTTGTGTACCAGTGCATTCGCTC
This sequence comes from Vertagopus arboreus, assembly GCA_034698485.1. Classification (NCBI taxonomy): domain Eukaryota; kingdom Metazoa; phylum Arthropoda; class Collembola; order Entomobryomorpha; family Isotomidae; genus Vertagopus; species Vertagopus arboreus. The sequence goes on along the minus strand of JAQGBQ010000295.1, from coordinate 686 downwards.
ATGAGGAGACTCGTCGACGATGTTGATATTATGAAGGTTGGAGACAGCCTCCACGTTGGGCAGAATGCAGGTGGAGATCATAAGGGCCAACATGTGCACGGCCACCAGCAGACTCGTACAAATCACAAAGGCCACCAACAGCCCTGGCGGCACCTTCGTGTCATCGTTCAACTGCATCTCAACCATCGCAACCTAAACACAATCACACAAACAATTAACCAACTCCATTTAGGAACTATGCTTCAAGCCCGCGTCGCCCCACTTTTTACATCTTGTTTTCAAACAAGATGCAAAAAGTGCGGCCACCTGGGCTTGAACCATAGTCCCTAGTTTATAGCTCACATTTTTTGTAAGGTTCTTAATTTCTTTGATTATTAGTTAGTGGACGAACCATGGCGAATCCGGACATGAGGGCGGATGTTTTGTTGATGGCTTTTAATTTGGCTCGACTCAGGTGAAGTTTCCTCCAGGAGAGAAGCGTGGTGGCGGAGTGGGTCGTCTCACCCCCACCGGTCAGCCCGTACTATAAATACAAATACAAATTATTAATATTATTTAAACATCAAAACTCATCAAATGTGACACTCCGAGTTAAAAGATTTATAACCCACTAGGAATAAACGCCCCGCAAAGCGGAGCGAAACTAAAGGTCAGAGGTCATGAAAACATTTTTGAGAACTCCATCA
>JAQGBQ010000294.1:0-26565 GCA_034698485.1 Vertagopus arboreus | reverse complement strand
TAAGACGACCGACCGTCAAGATTCAAGACGTTCCTCTGATCCTAGTAGTCCCCAGTTCCATCTTCTTCATAGATTTCCTAGGTATGTATTTTATTTGATATGTATGTATATGTAATAATAATAAAAATATTAAGAAGTTGAAATGTTCAATGTTAAATCTGAGAAGAAGCTCAGCTCCATAGCTCTTTAAGAGTACAGTTATGTTATCCCCTTCAGAGTCAGGCTGGCACATCTGAGTTCAATACTCCTTTCATTTCACTCGGGTCTGCCACAGTCAACGGTGCACTTGTAGTCCGACTACCAGCTTCATCATCAACATCACCTAAACCACCACTGCCAGGCCAGTGCTAACCTTACCTACAGCCCTTCCTTATTATTACAAGTCTACCAAAAAGAAAGATACCTCTGGGTACAAAAAAATCAAAATCAAATCCCAAACGTTGAAAAAGTGAGTGCTCGGAAGTTGGTGGAGGGAAATAAATCCCAGAGTTATTGGGATCTGGCAATTGCCTTACAAAAGTGTTAATACAATAAATATATTTATATATATAAAAAAGTATTTGGTGCTATCTGGTCTGGTGGCCTACGGTTAAAAATCCGATTGGAATTTGGAGAAAGCTTCTTCGACTTTCACCCACTGAAATAAAAATCAGTGGGACATATTTAAAGTTTGGATTTGGAGTTAATCAAAAAAACAAAAAGTGGCTGGAGAAAGTACAAAATTAAAAAAAAAGCGAAAAACGGTTATAAAAACCAAATAAAAATCTTCGACTATTTTGTTTTAAATAACACCGTAACCTTTTATCTGGATTGAATGGGAGGATGACACTAAGATGCCTAGTACAATCCGAGGTATGTAAAATATTACATTCATTATTATTACTCATAGCTATTATTAATCCTAACCCTTTAATAAAAATAAAATAAAAAACTCGGACGTTTCTTCGTACAAAATTTCCAAGTTGAAACCAAAATATTTACAACGGTACATTGACTCGGTGGTTCGGTGAGGGCAATACACTTTGAATCATAGCATCATTCATGATATGTGTGTAGTATGTAGTAGTAGTAGTAGTGGTGGCAGTCATACTGCCACGGACGGAAGTATTAGAATAGCTGTACTATTACTATGTACTACCACGAGTTCCTTATGCTATTATAAAAGAAGGTATATAATAATATAACAGAGTTTGAGCCTAGTCTGTAGTGCTAGAGAGTTATGTCATTTATCGATCTTTCGGAGAGAGTTGCCACATTGGTCATAATATACCTGGATTCTTTACCAATCTCTCCAAGAATCCGAATAGTTTAAGGAAGATTTTAATTGCAATTAGTACAGTATGGATGAGCAGTGTTGGCCTGAACTTGAGAGAGGGGGGAGTCCATGGATTAAATCTTGTTGAGAGGACAGATCGGCAACCACGAGCTTGGTGGGGTGAACGACCTCAATCCCGTTAGCTTCCCTCTCTAACTCACAAAAACTATGCTGGCCTTAGCAAGGACGACTCCCAACTCCCGTTATTCACCACCACTGCCTATACTCATATCCTATATCATATATACTCTTCTTATGTCTATCATCCCACACTTCCTATCCACATTTATTTTTGCGAACTTTTTTTCTCGCTATTTTTAAACACTGTTATTCATTTTTATGAGTAGGATTTTGCAATTTTCGGAAATCTCTTTTGAATTTATTTTAGATTTATTTTTTTAATGTTTTTATTATGAGAATTAATTGATTTCAATTCAATGGTGAAAGCTGGTACAATTATTTAAATCATTTTATGATGAATTTCATTTTGTGACGTGAACATCTTAATATTTTTTTAGAAAGAAATTATGATTCTGGAAAGATTTCGAATTTGAGATTCGTAAGACTTTGCATTTTCAGAATAAAGACTTTTTGTGTCTTTTGGGAGCAATTAATTCTTATAAGAGTTTTATTACTGTAATAAAAACTTCTACAGTTCCTGCTTGTTTTACATAATAATATAATTATTTTACAAATTGAGACTTTTCTTGAAATTATCATTTTTTTTATTTTTTGTTTAAAAAAATGAGAATGTTTTTCTAAGCTATTTTATTTTCGAATTTTTATTATCATTCTAACAAAATACACCTGTTTCAAAAGCTAACCCATTGCTCTAAGGTAAATCATTTTATTTCTCAGACCAGAGTTAGTTAAGAAAAGAGGGGTGACTTTACCCTATAATTTCGAAACATTTTTATTTAAGCCTTTTAACCACCGATGGTAATTGCTACTACGAACCATGAACCATGGTCAATGCTACGGAGTACGGTACAACCTAGAACTTGAAACCTAGAGAAAAATCTACCTGTATATATATATACAATATGTAACGTGAGAATAAAGGCTGCAAAGTGTTTTGAGTTTGTATTATAAAGTTTTAAAATACGTTATAATACATATATAAACATAAGCAACCCCAAAGCATGAACGATCTGCCTTCATCATCAGCTTCATCATCATCATCATTTTAATAACAATCAGCCTCCCAACAATACACATATAATGTAGAATGTCCCGTTACTTTCGTCTGTGAACAGCTCATTCGGAATTTTCAGCCCCGAGGGTTGCTTAACTTGCTTCAGCTTATAAAAGTTGGGGGTACCCGTCATGATTATGTTCAATGTCCAATGCTCTTCTATCTCTATCTCAAAACTCTTGGTTAGACACCACCAGACCTTCAATTGAACGTTCAATGTTGATGTTGTTAAACTTTGGAACGGTAGTCCTAACGGGTTTTTCTATTCTTCTTGCTTCTTCAAAATCCACAAATCCTATATAATATTCTATCTGACTAATATAATGGCTTACAATCTACTGTCTAGAATCCATCCTTAAATTCATATATTTTATAAGGGCTATCCATCACTACCTTTTCGTTTTAGAATATTCTTTCGTATTTTTGAATTATTCAATGCTGAATAGTACATAGCATAATGCCAAGAGTGTCTTTAAAATTTAAACTTATAAACCATCAGAAGGGATAGGTATTTCATCATACTGTGATTATTCAAGCCTTTCTTACTATTATTACAACATCACACCAACGCATCCAACGAAGCCTTAAATCTCTTGGACTTGTATCTATCTATCTCTACGGCTGGGTTGGTGGCATTAACATGCTGCATATGATGTATGCATAAGAACATAAATTATAATTCCATAGCTCATAGCAACAATTCAAGATAATGCTATCATTGCATGTGAACTTGGTTTAGTCCATTTGAACCCTCAAGGGAATAATGAAAAATCCATTAGATTTTTACATCCCACTAAAATATCCGGCAGACATTCTATCCGATATTATGTACCAAGAGATACGATTACCTCTGTGTTCTATCTAGCATTAAAAATACTACCATCACATTTCCTTCATAAAGATAATAGTTTTCCAATAGCAATTATTATTGTTCCTACGGGCTTACAAAGCTTGAAAAGCTCACATCCCGTTATGTTTAGGTAGTAGGCAGAAAGCTTCTTCTATACGGTGGTGATTGATGATGGATATCTTAAAGAATCCGACAAAGCTTTTCAAAGACTGGGATCGATTTTTCATGCAAAAAAAATTTATAAGAACTTCCTTCCTATATAAAAAAGGGTTCGGGCTGATCGGGTTCGACAGTCTTTGGATATGATTTTTGGAAACAATGACTTGAAAAAAGTTTAAGATGTTGTAATGGAATTAGATTTGGTAGTTTTTTTTATATAAAAAGATGAAAAGCTTAAAGAGTTTTTTAAAAAGTTTAAAGTTTAGCTTAAAGTCAGGAAATTCCAAGACAGGGCATTTGACATTCATGTTATCACCACCTACTAGTGCACATTGCACTGGCCTGGTAATGACAATGATGAGTGAATGGATGCAGCATGTGACTCATAAGATGTTTAGAGTTGTTATTTTTCACAAGTACTCTTCCTTATGGTGGTGACGATATGCTTTAAAACAGTCTATTAGTTAAGAGTTGAGCTTTTGAGCGTAGTACTCAGCATTCGCAAATTCCCGAGGGAGTTAATGACCCCTTCTCCGTTGACGTTTTATCCGTGGAATGAACGTCTGTACTAAATTGAGTATTTATTGGCATATTCTACCATTGTATTTCCTATCATTTGGCCATTTAATTTACTATTCTCATCTTCTTCTTTGAAAGTACTTGGAATTCTGGAATTGGAAAGGCATTGACATTTCACTATTAAAGTCTTGTTGTCACGTACCTACAAATAAGTATGGAAAGATGTATCAACACTTGTTCGGTAATGATGTTTGTTCACCTTTCTCGGATCACCTGAACAACGACTAACTGACGGTGATTCACGGCCTTCTTCTTCTTCTGCTTCTTCGGTGCGTTGCGTGAATGAGCTAATGAGGAAAATGTATAAAACATAAACAATTTTATAGAGGCAGACAGGTAGACTATTGTAATAACAATTCGGGAGGAGTAGAAAGCACTAGGAAGTATAATAATAATATAATATCACCCGGGCGTGAGCTGTGAACATTCAACTATCCAGCCTTTCTACTAGGTACCTATATAGACATCCATAAAAAATATTACAATAGTCAACTGCTACATATCTACTCTATTTCTCTCATACCCCGTCGTCATCATTATCCTCGTCATGTTGAGAGAGAGTAGTGGGCCTAGTGTTCATGTCAGCTCATACGAGATTTCTTCTTTCCCGAGTGTTCTGAGAGCATTGGCTGTGCCGGGTTGATTGACCAAAAAGCATAGACAAGAAAAGAGAGAGCATTAGCCAAAGAGAAAGCGGAGAGAGAGGGAAAGGCTCGCATTTCCGTGTTACAAGGATTCGTAAACCGAGAGGAATTCGGTTTCTAGGATCAGAGTCGGGTAGTTCAAACTTTCTTTCAGAGTATTATATTCCTTTTAGTTCGAGTTCTGCTTATAGATGTTTCGCAAACAAACGAATATACAACTGAAGATGATAATAATATGATTATGATGATCTCTCCAGAATTGAGTTAGTTTTAAAAGCAAAGTTAGTTAAATGCTGGCTGTAGTAATTTTGTAGTTCGCAGTAGTTGAGGTCCAAACAGTCCAAGTCATCAGTTATTTTTCGTACCAGAGTAAAAATACAATGTATTGCTTGGTTAGTTCTTGTTCAGTTAAGCAGTAGTTGGCAGTGTTGGCATGATAGTTAGTTGGAGTTAGAACGTTAAAAGTTGGTCCGTCCCTGCAGAACTGAGGCGGTTCCCTGACTACTAAGCCTCCTCGTCAGACTCGCAACTCCCCATTGTGACTCTTGTTAGTCGAAAAGTGTGTCAGTAGGAAATACACGCTCGTTCACTCAAGACTCGTCTCAGTACCGTTTGCCTCTTCTGCAGTATAGCAATGAGTATATACTAGCTAAAATATTTTTATATTTTAACATTTCTAACCCCCTACGAACTCCCCTGAAAGAACAGAAAAAAAAACTGAAAAAATTTCAAAAAGGATTTTTTTCTAAACCGAATTCGGATCGGAGTTAGGGAAACTCTGAAGGAGAAAGTTGCTAAAATTATTGTGCTTTCACCCACAAGGGTTTTATTCAGTTGTGATATTTATAATATTATAAATTTACATCGATCAAAGTGATTGATTTTTCTTGATGTGAAATCGGATCGGATTTTATTTTTGTTTAATGTAACTCATCATCAAGCCTTATTGGATTACCTCAATCTAGTTATCGTTTCGTATTACAGTTCTAAAAAATTAAAATCATAAATCAACAGTGGTTTTGAAATAAACAGGATTTTCCGTAGTTTTTTTTCTATGCAAATAATTGAAAATGGATATGTGGGATAAAATATGGGCTTCTCAAACTGGAAAAAGTTCTGTGATTGATTTACCCTCACCATCCTCGTCACCCGCCCCGTCACCCGGTTCTATAAAAGGTAATATGGTAATTTCAATAAGGTGTTGATTTTAACTCGATGCTAATAATATTTAATTACCTCTACGTAATAATAATAATGCAATGCAATTTTCATATAGAATATATTTATTTATTATAATCTAATGTGAAAGTCACTTGAGCAAAAAAAAATCTGCATCGAAATCTGTCAGGTCTGCAACAACTCTTGGTCTTGGTTTCTTGTTGGTTATGTTTCGTATATAATATTTAAGTAGTATGACTACATCATCACATCACATATTATATTTACAATCTCCAAACACCAGCACCATAATAGTAATATTTTATCATCATTGCAATCACAGCATCTGAATCAGCAGCAGAAGTTAGAATGTTTTAGAATTGCTTGAAGCCAGACAGACGCTTTCACCAAAAAAAAAATGCAAGTACAGTTACGTTAGATTAAATTAAGTTACGTTAGTTCCGTTCGCCATTCCCGAAGGATGAAGGGCTTATTAGTTGCTTGTTAGTTACGCGTTATTAGGAAATCAGCCAGTGTTCTTAAGTAATTTAAATATATTTCATCAGGATGAGTTTTTTTCCTTCAATTTGCAATTTAGTTTCTACAATTGCACATCTCCTATAGGAGTGCTGCTGGCTCTGTCTTTCCAATTTCAATCTTCATATATTTCTGTGGTTGGGTTAATGGCTATTATGAATTTTGCAAAAAAAAATATCATTGTGACATAAGCTGCTACTGCTGTGGAAGAAGAAGTCTTCTTGTAGTGTGTTCGAGTCATAATGATAAATAGTATTGGATTGTTGGATAGCAGTCTACCCAAAACAAATCCAAAGAAATCCAATTTGTAATGTCTTTGTCGTTTATCGTAATGGTCATAATAATAATATTGGTAATGGCAATGATTTGCTGATGGTGATAGTTTAGATTGGCAAAATTCATTAAACAATTCTGCAAACTTTGTCGATTGTGTAAAAAAGAGCCAGTTTATCCACTTCATTCATCATCCCAAAAAATCCCATTCACTCCTCCATATTAAAATATTAATATTATATACATAAGAATCTGTACAAACTGCTACTAATGCTGTGTGTAAGTTACACGTAATAGTTGGTAATAAATGCATGAGAAATCGAATGAAATGAAGCGAGTTTTTGTGACACGCTACTAAAAGCTCAATTGCTTGCATCAATCATATTATTTTCGATATGTCATATACATTACAAAGAAATACAAATTATAAATTATATTTATTTATATAATAAACAGGTGATACATCAGTATCAATGACCCATAGACTTCAACAGTTTGAAACGTTAGCTCTCCAAACTTATGTAGCCTATAGGCGTGAGAAAAAACGTAACGTGATTACATATGAAATTAAATACATTCATTCAGAAGAGTTTACGTCACTTTGAAAGTCTCAAGAGTAACTATTGCTAAAGAAATGAGAATTCTAAATTACAGTTAGTCAGGTATAGAGTTAGTCAGTTATAATTGCTAACTATTTCTTATTACCTCACCTTCATAAACCTTCACAAGCCTTCATCATAATAATAATGATAATAATTCCAACAACTTTAGAAAAGCTAGAACGTTAAAATCCAAGAATTCTAAAAGCCTACAGAATGAATTTTAAAATGAATGGTTAATATAAAACAGCTTAATGTTGTATTATTTTTGAAGTCAAGTTATTCGTTTAGTTTTAGCAAATAAATGGATAAATGGATAACTATCGTTTCTTATTACCCCACATAATATAATATCATACAGCTATACGTTATTATTCTGGTAGAAGAGGTACGTAGTAAAGTACGGTATATAAGTTACATTAGGTTAGAGTTAGACGGTAGAGCTAAGGGCATTAACCTTTATAAAGCTTTATAGTATAGAGTTAGAATCGAGCATAATCCCAACTAGCTATACGTAGTGGTAGTTTATATTATAGCCCAGTATGTTTTATGTTTTTATGTTATTTCTTAAGTGTAAGCACACACTGACTGACATCGTCACATTGGCATTATCGAGATATCTGCACTATTATATTATTAGGGATGGCACTCTTCTGCCTCAAATTGCATTTCATTTGCTATATGTAAAGCTAGTAAATTTCCTAACTTTATTCAACACTCTGCTCTAACACTTTAGTTTTAACCATCAACACTAATAAAACGGCTGTTGATGGTACACTAATAGGTTTAATGACGTTTTGTGCGAATTCAGAATTGCATTCGTTTGAAATGTTTGATAGGTTCGTTGCTCATATGATTTGTGTGAATTCCTCGTTGCAATTCCCAGAAAACTGAATATATTTATCTATCGATTTCTAATGCAGGGAAGAATTTAAGATATTTTTAAATTTAAATTCTAAAAACACATAAAAAGCAAATAGTCTGTTTCAGATTTCTAAATTTTAAGTTTTATTTGATACATTTATACATATATATATAGATATTGGCAGTTCAATAGACAGGTAGCTTGATGAACCTTGTGAACTTTTCATATATTAAATATAATAAAAAGATTCTATGTAATTTTTTTGGAATTTGATAGCTTTGAGTCATTGAGTGTTAAGAAGATCTTATTACATATCTGAACAAGATTCTAAGAACCTTTTGTCAGTCTAATACCCATTAGTTGTTAATATTTGTACGGTTGGATGAGTGGATAGATATCAAAGGATTATGACGGGGCGGTATTAAAAAATATTGAAAATCTAACGGTGATATACGAAAACATATAATTAGTTTCCTTTGAAGTATTCTTTAATAGCATTAACTGCTTCTTTGAGGGTGATGAATCGGGAAAGGATTTTTTGGGCATTTTCAGTCCCGATTTTTTGAGATTTTTCAAAAGATTTTTTCTAGCTCAGTGGATCTTTTTTAAGCTTGTATTTCAGGTTCTTTATGTTTTGTTATAATAACAATATTACATAGTTTTTTTTTGTGACAAGATTGTTTAAGGTGTGGGCTCGGAAGTTACGAGAGGTAGTCTAGCAGGTTAGCAGATTCGACATAAAGAATTATTATTATTATATTATTAATAATGATTACATACATACATAAGATTAGAAAAAGTGAGGAAATACAGTTGGGTCTGAGTGGATATAAAAATTATGAGATAGGAAGTGAAAACATTTTTGTTGGAAAGTTTTCTCTTATTTCTGTACATTATGAGACTCTCTACTATTCACTTACTGTTTAACCGTGTGCAGTCAAAAAATTCAAGTATTTCTATATCATTTTAACATCACATATGTCAGTTAGTAAGTAGTTATGCAGGTAACTGGTATAATATTATACAGAAGTAGTAGTAGTCAAAAGTAAGCATATGTAATCATAATATGATGGTTGTTGGAAAGAGAATAGTTAAATATTATAACAACTGCAATGTGCAATAATAGTTCGATAATAAAATATATTAGTTCTACTGCTTCCAAAGGGGCTTTGCCCTTTTTTAAATTTTAATGTGCGATTGTTGAACTCGAACTCAAGTATAATAATAATAATAATACACAATATTTAAGACTTGGAATTCAAGAGAGTAAATAACGAAAGCAATAATATACATAAATACAACGGGACTCTCCAGGCCTCAAAATTTAAATCAACCTTTTTGCCTTTTTAGATGTTAGTGGTGGCATGACAGACAACAGGGTTCATCTTTGAATCTTTGAATCTTCAAATTTCAAGACTTCAAAGGTTAGAAGTTAGAATGCTTTTAGAGACTGAAGAAGAAGAGATAGAAGGGTCTGTAGGGCATTTCATATATTTTATTACCGTTGTTTTGAACATTGACACGTCTCCCTGAGGAAAACAAGACAATTAAGTAGCTCTTCTCTTTCTATACCATCTTCATCGTCCTTCTCTGGACTCCATCGAGAGCCAAGAGTTTGTTCAAGACAGTCTCATCATGATGATCACCACCACCATCACTAAAGAGTGCTATACGTAATATGACAATATCATATCATCAGTTTCCTAAAAAAAGGGACAGAAATGCCCGTGGCAATTGACAAGAGTAGTCAATCATAAATAGCTAATAATTCCATATAAAAACTTCCAGTAATGTTGGAATCCAGAAAAAGAGTTGACAGAACTTTGGGGAAATGATATGCGAATATTGGGCAAATAATATTTTCACATGTATAACTTAAATACTTTAATAGCATGATGATATCATGAAACGTGGAAAATTGGTTGATATCAGGCAAATAGTTGGTGATAGCTTCTGATGATGATTATTTGTATGTGTACCTATATACTGGTTGGAGTTGAGTATGGCCAAAAAAGTAGGTCGACGCTCTGTGGCTTGTTTTCTGTTGCTTTTAAGAGTATATTGGCACTAGATTTTGTACCCTGATATCAACATCAACTCAGTCAGTCATTCCATGCTTTTTTAACATTTTAACTATGGTAGTAGTTATGTACCGTTATTCCCATGCTATACCTTGTAGAGATAGCCTTTTTAATGCTATATAGTGGTCCTATGATGTGGTGGTGATATTCTTGTGATGTTGGTATAGCAGATTGCTTGCTTGGTGGTATAGGTGGTTTGGCTGGTTTGGTTGCATCACGCGAATAGAATACATTAAGCTTTACTAACATCATCATCATCATCTAACATTACGCCATTCTAAAAAAGCCCAGAGTTGCCAGCAGTTGCCTTTCAGATTTGCCATTCTCAAATCCTATTCTGCTGGCTAATGCAAAATCTGAGTGAACATTGCTGTTTCTCAACAATTTTTTCGTCTTTCTAGATTTGCACACATTCTAGTCTGTATTTCGAATGTATTCAGTAGTACAAGTCAGCAGTGTCTGTGGTATTATGTGTGGCTATGAAATAAAATGATGCTATATGCTACAACTAATCTACAATTCACAATCTACACCAGCAGCTTTCTAAGTTATAATAATGTAATTTATGTTTATTTATTAAAATAATAATAATAAGAGTTGGAGTATGTTTTAAGGTGGCAGAGGTTGGATCATTATAATGTGTACCTTTTTCTTCTCTCGTAATGTTATTTGTTATATCATGCGATGGTATTTCGGAATAGTTTATGGGATTTTTTTCCAACTTATTTTGGTTTATTACACTTGGCATGGCATGGGTCAACTACCCTTGAAGGACGACGACGAAAGGTTCGAGGCTTCACATTTTTGAGGCATAGAGGCTTCCATGGTTTGCCTTTTAGAGTTTTGTACTTTTATTGTTATGAGGTACATGTACTGTATTGTTGTTGTTGATAGTTAAGTTACATTGACTCTTCATGGACGAATGGGAATCAGATCGGAGAAGAGACAAGTGTGAAATAGAAAAACATAAAGCTAGTGGTGGTGGTGGTACGGTCAACGGTACATATTTTCGATGGTGGTGGGGATAAGGGATTTAATTTAAGGATGAACTGACACGAGTCCCATGAGACGTACCTTGACGAGCCTGTCTCTAAAATCCTAGAATTCTAGAATCCTAAAAACCTACCTGTATCTACAATTCACCAGTTGAACTGTAAATCATATCACAAATAAATATAATGCAGAAGAAGAAAAACAACAACATGAATTTAGTTAACCCTTTTGTTTTTTTAACATTTTCTATTGTTTTGGTTTTGGGTTCAGATTTAAGTTGGATTATTGAACAATCGGCTTATTATTATGTAATAGACACTAGACAGAAGGATGGGCAAAAGAATGACAGGATAGAATACTAGAATAACAATGTGTCGTAGAATTAATAGAAATAAAACAGACAATAATTTTTTAAATAAAAATATTTTTTTATGTCAAGCGTGTTTCGGAATAATATTTATACTGGGGTGAACGTATTTTAAATTTTTGCAAAAACGAAGTTATTTAAAACTATTTTGCATTCCTTCTTATCGCCAAAAAATTACTTGTGTGTGATATAAACTTTGTGGTTTAAATTACTTTAATAACAATGCTATGGCTGATGGTTTGATAATTGTTGAACTTGTTTATAGGTATTGCAATTACCTAAGATAAGATCAAAGCCACCACCAACCAAGCCAGCCAAACATTATTATCATGCGAAATCAGTAAATTTGCGAGAATTTCTTAATATTTTTCGGTGTTGCAATAATTTGTATCTTGATTCTTGAACTTCAAGCTTCACAAGTCTTTAGTATTAAAAAATAAAATGAAAAAAAAGTACGCACGTGAAATTGTGTAAGTTTAGAATAAATTATTATCCAACATAGAAGGTGTATAGTTGTAAATATGTTTGTCAATAATACAATCAACAGTTACAGTTAGCTGCATGCATGTTCTTATACTTGTTAATAATCTGTATTCTCTATACAAACCAACAATTATATTTCATGCATGAATAATTTTGCAAAAAAAGTCATACATAATAAATAATTATTATTCACTCATCGCAGTGTTGAAATGAATGTTGCTATTATGCAAAGAAATTATTACACTTTTTCCAACTAAATAATTTTGTCATTTTAGTTTACAATTACGTCGATGGTTTTAACTACGTAATAATACTTGTGTCACTCTTGATTTTGTGCAATCTGTATGAAATGTTTAAATTTTAATAATATTGTTCTAAGCTTAGTACACTGGCTAGTGTCAATATTAAATTCTGCTGGACTAATTTCGAATTAGTGTCACTGCGAATAATTACTGACAAATACTGATTGCATGATTAATGTTTAAATTTACTTTTGCCAATTTGTAGCAGAATTCGGAACCTAGAAAATCAAATCAAGGCCCAAAGGTTCTAATGGAATTTCCTATTTCAATCATGCAATAAAAATTGCATTGCAAAAAAAAACTTTCCATAAGATTGAGTAAAGCCTAGTGAATTCCAGTTATATAATATGTCAAACATTTGCTAGCAGTAGCACGTTCTAATATAAAATTTAGATTAACATGTCTAGAAAAAGTGAGGTTTTTTGATTGATGAAACTGCAATTAGGCTTTTTTTTATGAAATTCTGAAATTGGATGTGCCATCTCCAATTCAAATCATATCACTGGTCAATATAGTCTTCGAGTCTTAATTAGAATCTTAACGCAATTTCTGCAAATTTAGGTTAAGGTTTCTCCAGTTACTTATTACTACTAGCACGTGTTTATACAAAGTAATGCTAAGGAGTGCTGCTGACCTTTGCCCTTACCGACCGAGTCAATTATACGATTGTAATATTTAAAATGAAATGTTATATGAATGAGTTAATTTTAGTAATTAATTATAGTAGTAAATGTTGTGATGAATCTTTATTAATTATGTATTTTTCTTTTTCTTTGAGCAGCTCAGATCGAGATCATTCCGTGTAAGGTGTGCGGGGATAAGTCAAGCGGAGTTCACTACGGGGTAATAACTTGTGAAGGATGTAAAGGTTTTTTCCGTCGATCCCAGTCCTCAGTAGTTAATTACCAGTGTCCCCGGTCTAAAAATTGTGTAGTGGACCGTGTCAACCGAAATCGGTGTCAGTACTGCCGGCTTCAAAAATGCCTTCGTCTAGGAATGTCCAGAGATGGTAAGTGCAAAATAAAAATAAAAATCAATAAACATACACTAAAAAATAATTAGACAGATTTTAAACATGCAAATATTAACCCTTTTTAACACTTGTTTAACAAAATCTGTATAAAAATCTGCAAACATGGAACATCCTCTCGGAATAAATATTAAATATGCAAATTCTTTCATATTAACCGTTATCCTTAGTCTCGTCTGGTTTTCAAGTGTTAGCTTTATATTGTTTAAAAATGTATTCCTAATAATAATATTATATTCCCAAAAAAATAAGGTTCATAAAACTCACAAAATCCGCAATACTCAACAAATAATGTAATTCATGATATACGTATATAAATTGTACAGATATTTGGAGAAGATTATGAGGAATTTTTTCTTTGCAGAATTATGCAAATAAACCCGACAAAATCACACAAATCACAATCACTCTGTATACAATGAGATAGAGAGACACTTGCAAACTTACTTATGTATGAATTGGCCTCTTTGAAGTTTCAATGTGCAAAAATTCCTATAATACAAATTCAGAAAATTCAGAATCCTATTTACAAATCGCACGAGTGAAATAAGTAAATCAATTGCCCATACTGATTTTTTTTCTTCACATAAGCAGATACAATACATAAAACATAACAAATAGACCGATATAAATATTCCAGTTGATTTTTTTTTTCGTATAAAAAGCTGAATTATCATATATTTTATGCTGATGATGATGCATGTTGTGTGTTTTTATTAAAGATAGCAGATATAATACTACTCGATACTCGGTAGTGTTGTTGATCGTACACTAGACATTACTGGATATCATATATATATAAAGCAATGTAGGTCATCAAGTTCCGAGCTGGCTGTGTGTACATATAATAATATGTGTATGTGTGCATACGTAACAGACAGTGTTTTATACCAGGTTTCAAAGAGATTTCAAAGACGAGAGGAGCAGGTTTAAATGTCGAGATCAACTCTAGTAGTGGTAGGTGGTAATGGTAGGTAGGTAGGGTTGGATATAATTTTATAAAAATCTTCAACACTATATACTAACGTGAGAATCCAAAATCCACTGTTTACTGTTGAATGGCTCGAAGTGAAGAGGTTGGCTTTGCTGTCTAAAAAGCCCGTTATGGCTAACGGGACATTGGTGCATGGGATGTATAAGCTTTTGTAAACTATTCTATGTCTACTATTACTACTACAATATATACAACAAGTACAATGTAAATGTTGAATGTAACCTGCAACCCACTACAGCTAAAATGCATAATACAAAATATACATTAGACTTTTAAGATTTTTACGAACCAATCTTTCAATACTTCAATCCTTTTTTTCCTTCAGTAAAGTTTTAAAGCTTTTAGGATTTTTCAAACTTGCTACTGGCAACTACATACATATACATAGAACAGACTATTAGACACAGAACTAGCCAGCCAAACATCCCACACATACTCAAGTAAAACGAGAGAAGGGAACTTAAGAATCTTTGAACTCCATACCTGTTAAACAACTTGAGAGCTAAGAGTCCTTATATCATCAAACAATTGTCAGATCATACGGGAACATTCTCAGATTTCAAAGCAATACTTTATAGTCTTAGAAGAAGAAGAAGAAAAAAAAGTTGACATGAAACATGAAAGAGCCATCATCTCTGAAAATATATTCTCTACTAGGATCTACTAAAATAAAGAGCCAAGGAAAGGAAGAGGTAGTAGTCATGATTTCAAACGTCCAAATGTGCAATTAGATGCAATTTAAATTCTATTCAACCTTCTCTCTCGGTCGTGATGTAATACTGCATTTAAGTATTTTCCCTGAACCCAAAATAATATACTAGTCGAAATAGAAAGGCCATTTAAAAGAGGAGAATTTAAATGAAGTTTTCTTTGAAACCATTGCTCTAGATTTGTGTAATCAGAGGGAATTCGCAGGGAGATTGAAAATGCGAAATGCTTAAAGCCTGTAATCAAAACCCTCATAAAGTTTCAAAAGTATAGGGAAAGTTGATTGAAAATTAGAGTGCATTTCATGAAAAAAAAGGAAAAAGCTAGGAGTAGTAGTGAGGGCTATTTGGATTTTGGATTGGGAAGATGATAGGGAAGGGTGTGAGTGAAAGAAGCCGACATTCGGGTAGTTCGGAATATCGGGAGTAGAACTTGGGGCCAAATTGTGTCAGCTGTTGACCCACATTCGGGTGTGTTGCTATTCCATTTTTTCTCTCTCTATCGATCCGCCTCAGCCAAAACTGCTTCCGCATCGAAGGTCTTTAACCCCAGCGGGTCGGTGTTGCCACATTCAACTTATATATATATTAAAGCAGACTCTCGACTACTTGCTCGCTCTCTTTTTTCCTTCTAACTCGTCGACAAGTATTACATGTACATTTCTACGGCTTATGGCTAGAATGGAATGGCTTAGGGCTTACTTGCAATTGCTGCAATATTGTAACCATCCTTTAACTTTATTATACACTTCGGATTTAGATTGCGCTTTGGGCTAGACTTTATTAAAGTCGATATTTATTTGCTTATCTTCTTTCATTACAAATTATTACCTGCTTTCAATGATAAGATCCAGAATTAATTTAATGCTTCCTCGAATACAATTTATATTTATTCTATATTTTTGGAACTAGCTAAAATTAAAGAATCATTGGATTTTTGGTTATTTTTAGAAAGTCCACAATCTTTTATCAATTTTAATTTGCTTATTAATCCATTTCCTTTAGAGGTTTAGAATTTAGCGTTTCTCTAGAATAATTATGGAAATAATCTTAATCTTTTAATATCGTTCCACATACGAGTCCAGATAAAACAAAAATTATAAAAATGCTGGTGGCTATAATTTGCCTAAATCTTTAATCTCGTTATAGTCATCATTTATCATTTAAATTCATGCTGGTATCTCCAAACATATACTAAGAAAAAGATAAGCAAATCGCGAAATCTTCCGTAGAAAGTAAAACTTTTAAATCATTTAAGGATTTAAGCAGGAAACGATTAGTATTAGGGTGATTTGAATTATACAAAGCACATTTTGATTGAATGCCAAAAGTCAAAAGTCAAAACAAGAGCAGACTAGAAGCTCAAAAATAAAACAACATTTAAAATCTAGGTATTCTTGCACTTTGTACGTTCTACATTGTATTAAGTAATTTAGTTAACAATTCTAACACATGAATGAACGAATTCTATGAATATTATTAATTAATTGTTGGTTTTTATTTGAAATTTGCAGCCGTAAAATTTGGTCGAATGTCGAAAAAGCAACGAGAGAAAGTGGAGGATGAAGTACGTTACCACCGAGCGCAAATGAAAGTGGCTCCTGGAAGCGTCGAGGCAGCCCCAGATTCCAGTGGCTTCGACCACTCAATTCCTTCATCTTCGGATCAAAACCTCCCCTACAACCCTCACCCTACCCCTTACAATCACTATAGCGAGTAAGTACAAACCATAATATATAATTCATTCATACTCATCGAAACTTATCGAAATGGAGAAAGTTTTCAATCAAAATTCCAACTGTCAATAAGTTTTTTGTATTAATAATAATTCCTGTGTTTTATGGGCAACGCGTGAGATGAATATTTATTTGCACAAGAATAAGAATAAGAATATCAAATAGATTTGAGTGAGCTTTTTAATTGGCTTGTCTTGGAACATTTTGTATTTTTTTCTGCTTTTGTGAACACAAGCCCACAAGCTTGTATAATTCAGCCAGCCAGAAGAATGCAAAAGTGGTAAGAGAGTAGTAATAGTAGTAGTAGTGGTAGTTAGTTGGATAGGAGAAAGTTTTTGAGTTGACTGATGGATTGCGGAAGAGGTTCGAGTTACCCCTTCTAGTTTGATTGCGTGCCCAACCCTACCCATATCGAATCTAAATTCATTTACTTATTACTATTTACTACCAGTTTAGTTTTATGATATAACAGGAATAGATGAGAATTGTATTTATAAATGGTTTTTGAACAAGTAATTGATTATGTTTCTGAAAAAGGTGTTAAAATGATTAGAGGATGATGAATCGAGAGATATGGAAATATTAATTTGATTTGTTCTTTCAGATATACACCTAATGGTTACGGATTTGGAGGAACGACCGGAGGAGGCGGCCTAGGTTATGAAATAGGAGGTGATTTTGTAGATTCGACAACGAGTAGTGGTACAGGTTTTGAGCCTAGGTCAAATTCCACCGAACTCCCTGACTCTCAAAATATGTCCCTGATGAGTCCTACAGGACTGCCGAGTGCGTCCATACCTGCAGATTCAGTTCAGATCTCCGAAGTAAGAAGAAATTTAATATTTTTTTAAAAGTTTAATTGAAATTTTTATATTAATTTTTAATGTTTTAAAAATTTATCTTGTAGCTCCTAGCCAGAACCATTACAGATGCCCATACGAGAACATGCCTCTATTCCAATGGTAATGTAATCCCGTCTGCTGGATGATTTTTGTTATTCAAAAGTAATAATATTCTGAGAAAATAAATATTTACATTTGCTTTTGTTATCGTTTAATAGATCAAGTATCAGAGATGCTTCGCCGTCCGCAGGATATCTCAAAGGTGTTATACTACAAAGATTTAAGCCATGAAGAACTATGGCTAGAAGCGGCTACGAGACTAACGGCAGTAGTACAACAAATAATCGAGTTCGCAAAAATGGTGCCGGGTTTCATGAAGCTGCCCCAAGATGACCAAATAGTACTTCTGAAGGCTGGTGAGTTTCGAAATTCAATATGATCTGAACATTGCACTCATATGAAGATGAATTAAAACATGTTTTTTTATAATAAAAAAAATCTAGGTGCTTTCGAGCTGGTTGTCCTCAGAATAACTCGTCATTTTGATCCGGCGACCAACTCCGTCCTTTTTGGAGAGACTCTGCTCCCACCAGAAGCCTTTTTGACGGCCGATACCACCGAAATGAAGCTGGTTTCATCCATCTTTGATGTCGTTCGTGCCCTGGCTGAACTCAAACTCACCGACAACCAGCTTGCCCTCTACTCTGCTTTCGTTCTTCTTTCACCGGGTAGCCACATCCACACTCGTAATAATACCATTGGCTTCTCAGATACGTCAAACTTCCTTAAAAATGTGGAATTATTTGGGGTCACAGACCGACCAGGCCTAAAAGGGACGGGAGAGATCACGCGGCTGAATGGGGCTGTTTTAAGAGCTCTACGCTATGAATCTGCTAAAACACACCGGATGCCCATCAAAGGTGATGTCACTGTAGTGGATGCCTTGTTAGCACGTGTACCTCAGCTAAGGTAAATCATTCATTCTCACAATTAAATATTCAATGTATTTTTAACATTTCATTTTGGGTTTTTAAAAAAATGCTGTGTATTTTCTAAAAATCCTTTTAGGGAACTGGGGCTTCTGCATCTAGAAGCTTTAGGAAGATTAAAGCGAATGTCCCCACTATTAGAGTTTCCAGCCCTGCACAAAGAGTAAGTGAAATATTTCCAAAAAAATGCCATAATTTTATTTCACTGAAGAATCTAACGTTTTCCTTTTTATTTTTTCATAGATTATTTGCTGTGGACACATAATGATTCGTAAGTTTTTAGAAGGTAATCTGTTCGACGATTATCTTTCTTACACATATTACCTTACATATTGAATATATATATATAATTATTATTATTAAATTTGACTAATAAGCTACAATTATTAATTTGTTATGTACATATAACTTTATAAAATACTATCAGAGGCCAGTTCGTCATCTCTCTACTACTAGGTGTGATTGATTGTTGATCCTTTTGTGCTTTGGTGACCACAATTGGTCTCTTAGGTCTTTCTATTTCACTGGTTTCTCTCATGGTTAAAGGTATATTTAAACACAGATCAAAGATTTAAAAAGCTGTAAATTGTATATTTTATTTTTTATTATGATATATAATAATATATAAAGTTAAATACCCGTAGAAAAATGTAGGATGTAGACTATATAGAAGGCAGTATCAGTAGTTCGATATCCATTTATTTAACTTAATGAATGACATAATAAAATATATCCAATTTTCCCTTTGCTTATAATCCAAGCACAGAACACGTATATAAAAGATAAAATAAATTAGTAACACCACTATTCACTCTGTTAAATTTTTAATAATAAAACTATTGCAGTAGTGCAAGTACCCGTACCTGTAAAAAAAAACTAAATGTCTTTATACATAATTAAAAAGCAGGATTCTTTGGTTCGTTTGTGTATTTTAATCTGTTTTAGGTATGGAGCTGTGCCTGTCTCTCTGCAAATGAGCATCATTCCTTTTACACAAATGATGCTTGTTTTTTGAACGGATCGATTACAAAATCAAATCACATCATCGCCATCTCATCATCTCATCTCATTTTTCATCAAGAATCAAAATCCAAATTTCTGCTAACTCCTCGGGGTCTCTCGACGTACCTGTTTTCTTCGGTGCTCCTGGCTGCTACTCCTGATATATTGACGACAATTGATGGTCACTTTTGCGGATGTCGGCAATCACTCCAAGGCCCCGGGATTCAAGATCATGGCCATTCATGGAAGGGTGTCGGCCCGGAAAAGTTAACATCACTTTTGCATACCCTTGTCATTGTCATCATCTCGTCATCTTAAAAAAAACTCATCATGTCATCATCATTTAAACTGAGGACGACGAGGAAATAGTAGTAGTAGTGGAATTATTGATAAATGACACAAAAAACACACTGCTACAGAAATATTATAATACCACCTATATATATAAAAAAAACTCTATCTATCTATCTTTCTCTCTGTTTCTCTGGTCTGGACTCGAATTTCGGAGACATTTCGAATTCTGTACAATTTAGGGGTTGTGGTTTCTCGATTTTTATTTAATTGTGTTACGTTGAAGAAGAAGATGATATATAAAAATACTACTACTACACACGAGGCATAATAATTTAGTGATATATTGATATATACATAAAAAACAAAATATATTGCACCTCTTCGAGTTATATTATTATTATTATTATTAATAAACCTTGCTTGATTACATGTTGTTGTTTTTTTCTTCTCTCGTTGTGTTGTCGAATCCATATCTTCAATTCTGACGGATGAATCCCATGTTCAGAAATTTTATTTATTTATATATTACACTGAGTTTATTCTTTCATAAATTCCTGGAGAATACATAAATAGAAGTTTATAAATTAAATAATTGTTATTATTTTTTTGATGAGTAAAGAAATGGAAATCGATCAATAATAGCGTCAATGAATATACATACAACTATGAAAAAAGGTTCTCATGCAGGCAAACAGAAACTATAGATAAAAAAGTATACAAAACAGTTACAACACTCTACAAAATATAAAAAATATTGAATATTTGAATGAAAAAAATACTTAATTAAAATTTTTAATGAAGACGAATGAATGACTGGGTGATATGATGTCATGACATGTCATTGATGCTATGTGTACTACTACTACTACAACTAGAACACGTTGTATGATATGACATAAAAATGACACAAAAATTTATGTGACATGCTAAATATATTGTTAATGTTCTTAATAGTGAAAATGTGTGTTCCTTCCTTTATACATATAAACTACATACACCACCACGAACTTGCTTGTTTGTGATAATGACGGTAGGCATTTTTGATATTTCTGGATACTATTATATACATAAATATAAATTATTTAATACTACTACTACTTAAGGTGATGATGATATCGTCTATTGTAGTTTATAAAGGATTAAAAGAGGCTAGCTAATGAAACTAACTACAACAAAACAAATATAAAGTATGAAAAATATGAAAAAGAGCATGGGGATTTATTTAAACAATTATATACACACAAAAAGTACAGTTATTCAATTCCTCTGTTCCATAAAAGGAGAAGCGTTTTTGAAATAACAGTTTGTTAGAAATGTTGAATAAAAAATATGAACAAGATGAACATTTTTCGGTGCTTTATTTAATTATTACCTTGAGCTTTTTGTCTGTCTCATCGTCATAATCATATAAGCCAGAAAAAATTATTTACCTAAAGGTTAACGTATAAATCTAATAGCTGATCTAAACGATCCAGCGTCTTTGAATTAACTAAATGTGCGATTTTGTATTTATGTATTTATGGATTAGTCAAAAATTATAAGTCCTGTCTGTATATCTAATTTTAAAAAATGAAATCCAAATTTCCAATCAATTGAGTAATTGCTTTTTTTAGTTAAAACTGATATACTTCCATTATCAAAGATTTAAAATTTTAAAATTCAATATCAAAATCGAGTCAACTTACATTAGAAAATTGATACTACAAAATAATTTAACTGGTACAAAAAAAAACTTTTACAGTCGTGATCGGTTTAAGCACCAATAATTAATAGAAAATTAATTTGGCATCTAATTTTATTCATGCAAATTGCACATATGGTAATTAATATCTATTCTCAATTTCCGGGTACTATGCAGGGATTATTAACTTTGGTGTGCCAGAAATGAAATAAAAACCCAAATACAGAAATTATTTTTCACATTCCTTAAAATATTTGCAAGTTTATTTACTTTCTCCGAACTTCACAGAGCAATCCATAATACACATATCGATACCGTCATCAATTTGCGAATACATACTCACATAATTTTTTTTTTTTAAACATTTCAACTAAAATGATTAGATCATCACTCTAATTCTGCGTCAAACTAATTAAGCTTTTTTTAAATCTACCTTCAATTCGTGTATACGCATAAAAGCTGTGTGTAATTGTAATCCACCTTCGCCAAACTTAACACCAAACCCCATCACAATTCTTTGCGATATTTTTGTTCCTAAATAATATATATATATATATTCACTCGAAAGAACATTAAAATCGAATAAAACTCACGGTAATATATAACATATATTTTCTTGTCGCTAGTAAACTTTACAATTCTCCTCAAATCGAAATATATATAGGGATCTATACATTTAACCATATATATATATTTTTTACACAGTGATATTTATATCATATAGAATTCACACGCCCACACAGCAGGCTTTTTATTTATCAACTGTGGTTTTTCTAAAATACATTTCTCACTAATTATATAAGGATTTTAGGTCCTAAAAGGTCCATTTGAATTACAAGAGACCTCTAGAACACGTCAGCTAGAGGAGACTTGTTAAGATTAATAATTTTTTCGTCAATAAAATTTACATCACTTTGTTGCTTTTTGTCAATCGAGATCGACCACTCTTATATAAGTGAATCATGAAGAATTGTGTGTTCTTGTACTTTTTTCTTATTACTTTATATGCCATTTTACATAAGTTCCAATATATTTTTTGGAGACCAATTGAATTTTTGTTTTCAATAGGGGCGGATGCGTTTTTGTTTTATGTTATAGACGGGATTTTCTATACTTTGCTTATTATACCTGAATCTCAGATTCGATTTCGCTGAATTCGATAAATTTCCCATCGCTTGCTTTCACTTCATCCTCATTTGCTTCGATAGCTTTGTCTTGATATTCGGGGAAGCGAGAACTGAATTTTGGATTGTGAGGTGCGTACATAAAGGACCGAAGTTCGTGAGGGGCCATATCGAAGCCCGTAGCTGTGTCTGCATCCGATTTGCGAAAGATTACCATCCGAATATCTGTATGAAGGAATATTTGTCCTGTTGAATTTGAAGCGAACCTGAGATGAATGAGATAACGAAGCCACTTTTGAGCCTTGGGATGATTATCCGATTCTCCCAATGGCATGAAGTAGGTTCTTTGACGCAGAAATGTTTGTGAATTATTTGGCATGCTATCTAAGCTAAATTGTACAACAAACATCTTGATCACAGTGCGAAGGGGATTAAATAATGTTACCTGAAACAAACAAATAATAATCATAAATATTATTGATAAAATATAATAATTTCATTTTAAACTTACTTGTACTGTTCCTTTTCTGGGCACGCAGTACCCTTGCTCCCCAAGGTCTACATGAGCCTGTTAAAAATAAAGAAATGTTAATTTCTCTGACTCTTAATTAATTTGAAATACAAAATTGAATTTGCTTTAAAAAAAACTTACCAGATACGGAGTTGAGATTTTATCGTTGTCACAAAATGTATAAAAGAAAACTGTAACTGGAAGGTGGATGTGTCTTGGACAAAATGAGCCACTAGCACCAATTTCAGCCGTAAATCCTTGCACAGTGGAAACCTAAAATCAAACTCATGTTACAAAATCCTTATTCTATTACTTGTTTCTTTTAGAAAAATATTAAATACCGGCTCGATCCGACCATTCAAAACTGACTCTTCAAAAGACCCCAGCAACGATCTGGTAGCCTCGGAAAATCTGTAGAAAAAATCAATAATTGATATAAATAATGGTAAAATAATCATCGACTCAAAAGCAATAGAAATATTCAAAAATATACCTAGGAGGATGACAACCTCTTCGGAAACGGGAAGTTATTCGAGTTGCAGACACCAATGAAGAATCGAAATCAAAGCGATCTTGACCTTTCCTCAAAGGTGCAGGACTAGATGTTAAGGGTAGTCCCGTTTTTCGATGAAATAGTCGATTAGCTGCAGTATCCAATGACTTGAGAAAATCAATCTTCTCAGTTAGCGTTGGAATCGGCCGACTTCTAGATTTTCCTGGCTTCACTTCGCCATCATAATCTTTTGACGTAGATAAACTGTCAACTTTATCCTGTTCTAGGCTAGACTCATCTTCAAATTCTTGGAAATTTAATCGACATTCGCTGTTCGTTTCCGTGTTACGTGGAGCCTGTCGAAAAAATATTATTTTAAGATACAATTCATTAACTTGTTTATTTTTTATTTTTTAAAGACACTTACATATCGAGTATGTCGAATTTTCCAACGATTGTTATTCGCAATTAATATCGGACGATTAGCAAAACGACCAGAAACGGTAGGTCGAGGACTTCCTCCACGAATAATTTCTCCGATTGGTGGACTCTGACTTCTTTTATTTTGACTACGCGTTGCACACACAGCACTAGAGCATATGATACTTGGAATATTACCCAATCTTGGAAGCGACTTTACGCTCACCTGTATAAAAAAAATTAAAAATTAAATTAAAATACCAATTCAACTCATCGCAATTAATTAATTAATTATTACTGTAATTAAACCCACCTTGAGAACATGATTTTTAAAATGCACCGTTGGAAACTCATGATCTTGTGGAGCCTTTGTGAATTTAGACTCGAAATTTTCTCCAGGTATCGTAACCCTGAACATGATATTTTTCGGACTTTCACCCTTCGACACAGCCAACCAGGCAGAAATCTGAGAAAAATGGAGGAAAGACCTAACCGCGTGAAGAATATTTCTCCCGTTTGTTACCCCAGGACTGGGGGCAGGGGCACTTTCGTATGCCCTCTTCGAAAATGATGTTATCGTCCACTGCTCTAGCAAGATATATGCTGGATCTGCTAACGGTGACACTTCGCTCGACACTGCTTTCTCCCGTCCACATGGACAATCCGTGCAGAGAAGAACCTCTACGCACAATGGCACATTGTTTCGCCACAAGACATCCAAATGTTTTCGAAAACTCTCTTCTCGAACGCACTGAATTCATATGAAAAATATTAGGTTTCAAAACATTAATGATTTGTTGTTGATCTCTATTATAAAATACATACCAGATGATTATACGCAGTGCAGGTATGGTTTCTGGGAGTTTTCTGTATCGCTCTCAAGCAATGCGGCCCTTCTTCGAATCCCTTTGGCGAAGATTGAGTTGGTTGTCGTCCTTCTAAAATTAGGAGTCCCAGCTCCAGCAAAACCTCTTGAGGCTCTGGTTCTACGTCTACTGAATGCATCTGCAAAAATTAAAATACGTTCATGAGTTAAACAAGTTCAAGGTAATTACAGGTTAATGCATTCAATGTCCCTTTCTCGAATAACTAATGATATTTTTCTGCAAGCCAACCTTGGGACTTTGACCATCGACTGATTAAAGCCTTACAAGTAGATACTATGAGAACATCTTGTTAGAGTTCAGAGTTCTAGATTCGACTCTATAATATGTAATTATTATGTTAAAACTATTTTAGTCCGTCAAAATTGAGTCTTGCGATTGACTGATGTTGCTGATAATAGCCATTTGGAGGAGAGTTAAAAAACTAAATTAAACAAGTTGTTTTATTATCGCCTTCCACTTGTAAACTAAACCTTCTCATGTTGCAATAACCCGAATGTCACACGTGAGAGAGAGATGAAGGCTGAAGGTTTTTTGTTTACATAACAAATCTAACTCTGAACTCCACGTTCGAACTCTATTTGTATGAACTTTGAACATCCTACATAAAATTCGCACTTTAATATTTACTTTATAATTCTTCTGGCATATGCTATCCCTTTATTTTTGTGTAAGACAATTACTCTATATAGATAGAGTTAAAATCAGAGTTCCCAAAGAATGGATCGATTTTTACCAGATGACGAAAACGAACTTTGCTCCCAGTCAACTGGTTATCTTGTGAGAAAAAGCTGTGCATGTGGTTCTTATCTGAGGTCATTAATATTGACTATGAAAGATAAATGAACGATTAATGATGATAAAGATAGCCTTTAATTACTGTTAGTTATCGAACATATGTTGGCTTACATGCTTATCGATTTCCGATAAGATAAAATAATGATTACTACCGACAATAGAATATAAGGAAGTATGAATGTAACAAACCTTGAAACTCAAACAGATGAAAACAGGCTCAAAAAGCGAATCTTCCAACTCCAAACTTAATAACTAGGTCAGCTTCTTCGGTCATTCAAATTCATTTTGTCTCGTTGTTAATCTGCATCTTGGCCAGGCCACACCACCACGACTACGACCCACCAACTTTTATATCACAGTAGGTTTATTTGCTGATGATGATGATGATGATGATGTGGTATGGAAAAGACTGTCGATGATGTCGTAGAATTGCAGTGTTGTATCCTTGATTTCATCCTGCCTGGTCCGTTTAAACCCCCATCTGAAACAAGTGACGACATAATCATCAGACTTATTATCATTTTAACCATTAAAAACCTTTCTTTTGTTTAGTCATATTATGATAAGAAATCAATATTACAAGTTGTCGAAATAAATGTGCTTATAATAAACCTAAAAATTTGCAGAAAATGACAAAGTTTTCCACTTTAACTTTAACAT
>JAQGBQ010000293.1:0-26576 GCA_034698485.1 Vertagopus arboreus | reverse complement strand
TTCTCGTATTATTTCATAACAGTATTTTCTGCAATGGAGTCTTACTTACTTACGTAATTACATATAAATATAATTGTCCAAAAGTAGTCGTTTCTGGTTAACCGGTTATCAATTTAGGAAAAATCTTGTTTTTTTTTCATTCCTTAAACATTTAAAAGGTCGTAGTAATTTCAAATGCCACGCGGATAATACGTTGACAATAAAATGCGCAATAATTTTTACAAAATATGCATATTTATGATCCACGTGTTAGGACTGGTTTTAAAATGATTTTTTGCCACAAATACTTAATATCTGTTCTTAAAAATTACCACAAGGCGAGTTTTTAGAAGATTTTTTTTAAAGAGTTATACAAAACGTTTGATAGACATAGCTTTAGCTAAACAAATTATTGCAAGAAATATTAACAAATTAGTTCATTTGGCTGGGAAATTTAGTATTTTTATTATTGAAATTTATTAACATACTGTAATTATTACTACCGTATTATTGGAAGGTAATTGTAACCCATGACATGTGGATGCAATACGGAAAATCAAACGACATCAATCAATATTTTCGACTCAGCGTTACAAAAAAATTACCTCATTAAAATATCATGTTTGCAACCCAGAAATGAATAAAAACTTGTTACAATATCTTGAATGATTTGCATGAAATCATGGCCTGATCAACTTTAAAAGTTCAAGGATGACCAATTTTTTTTTCAAAAATTTATTGCTACAAGACACAAAGTTTCAGACGAACTTTCAATGCCAAGATAATTTTTTTTATTGCTCGAGTAAATGATATGTACCAGGAATAATAAGATGATTAAACAAATATATGACAAAGACACTTGGCTTAAATGTAGTTATATTAAAATATACAAAATTGTAAACGAATCTTGAACCCAACAAGTGTTTTATGAAAGAATAATTTGTTACAAAAGCACGTAGCGAAGGGGTGAAACCCACCGTTTGTATCAGTCTCTTCGCGGTTAATGGGTCCACGGGATTAGCGGGTGTGGTCAAATATCGTTTTTCGTGAACATCTTCATCGTAGGAACGATATTGTAAACAAAAGTCTCATGTTGCCCCCACCACGCCCCTTTGGGGTGTGGTGGCGCGGGAAAATGGTGCGTGATGACTTTGTTTTATCAATACCTTCAAAATGATGTATCATTTGCCCTATGTTGTCATTTGAAATTTCGTGACCTTTGACCTCCCCCTCAGGGGTGTGACCGATTTTACCCATCTTCGAACTTAACCGTACCCGGGACCCCATAAACCGATATCCGAAAACCGAATTCGAAAAAGTTGATTCCTTTGAGATCTAGAGCACAGACGGACGGACACAGCGTTTCCATAAAGGGTTTCACCCTTAAATAATTTTTGTAGTTTAAATAAAAAGGTCACATATGCGAAAAAATGCCGCCTACTTTTTTACAAAATAAGCGGCAATGGCGTGACTCCAGTCTACAAATATTGACCCCAAAACATTTTTCAAAAAAGCTTCGGTTTTAGCAGTGTTTTAAAAATATTACAATTTAAGTAATCGAGTAATTGAGTTTTTTGTTTTAAAAAACTTTGTCTCAGCTATCAATTGTTTTTATTTTCCCTAAATTGTTATCAAAATTTTAGAGAGAGGACATAAATGAATAAATTGTTTAAAATGTTCACCTCGAACTAAAATTAAATGAAACTTTAAATTTAAAGTGAAATTAAATTAATTTAATAAATTTTAAAATTTTAAAATCAAGGTATACAAGTCTAAATTAATATTTTTTTTAGCAATCAAAGAAGTGATTGAGACTGGAGGATTTAAAGAACAGAAATTATTCTCTTTTGAAGATGAGATAAATCGGAATGAAATTGTGACATCCAGACAGAAAAATGTGACAAAGGAAATCGCAAATTGTGAGCCAATCCAGACAGTTTCTGGTGCAAGACTTGGAAGAAATGATGTCATTTTGAATATCTTCACTTCAGGCACAACTGGACTTCCTAAAGCAGTTATATTCACACATTTCACGTAAGTTTATAAGAAGTATAAAACAATATTTTATTAGAGTTAGAGCAATTGGCTAAAATGTCTAACGAAATGATTTATTCTAGCCCGTGTAAATGATTACATCTTCATTTAATTAATTTCGTGTTATTCTCTTGTGTTAAAATATTTAAAAATCTAATATTTCTCTAGTGCTGAAATCGTAATTATCCCTGACCGTTGTTTTCTAAGACCATTATTTAAACTGAAATATGCTGACGATTAGGTTTTGATTTAGGTCCAACCAAAATAAAATTTTCATTAATAACTACACAGTACATCAGAAGTAAATGAATATTTTGTTAGGATAAAATGAATGGATGGGGGACTTTTGCTACACCCTTTAGCTACCATCTCTGTTTAAAGATTTAGTGAACAAATCCTAATAAGAATTTATAAAAAACTAGGACCATTATGTGCTCATTAAAACTTCGAATTGGATTACGGCAAGATGACGTGCTTATGACGCCATTGCCCTTGTACCACGTCATGGGAGGCGTTATTGGCGTCACTGCCGCTTTGTTCCATGGGATACCTCAAGTGCTCCTTAGGAAATTTTCGGCCTCGACATTCTGGGACGAATGCGTTAAATACGATTGCACAGTCAGAATAAACACAATTTTAAATTAAATTTCAAATCTACCTTTTTCGAATGCTAAGCTTTATTTTAAACTCTAGGTGTCGCTTTATGTAGGAGAGATTATTCGGTAAGTGCATGGAGTTGCAATTTTTAATTTAATTAACTGCGTTTGAAACTTTAAATTTTGTAAATTGTTATTATTGAGTGATTCCAAATGAGACCGGAAGGCTAAAATGACGCGATTTTTAGATTCCAACCATATTAATTTTGTAAGTTGTAATTAGGCTTAGGATACTAGGGAGAAAAAGTTTTTCCCCGGCCAACAGTTTTTCTACCCTGTTCGGTTTTTTCCATATAACTCCCTAACCGCTATTTTGAAAAAAAATCAAACTTTGTCAGAATTTAAAACAAAATTATCTAAACGTTTCCAAAAAAGTTTGGATTCAAAATCTTAAAAACTTAATGCGCCAAAATTCAAACACTGCAAAAAGAATATTGTTTGTTTTTTTCTACTGCTTAGTCAAGTTTTTAGTAAATTAGTCCTCCAAAAAAGACCTTCTAGAGAATGCGTAGATGTGTAAAAAGAAAATTTGAAAATATTCAAAATAGCGGCCTCTACATACTTTTTTTGGTACCGAGTTTTGGTTTTTTTAAATTTTTTATTCGTCGAATTTTGACATTACAACAACAAAATCAAAATAACCTCTCTAAAACAATCTTTTTAATGAGAAAATTTGATTTGGAATTTTAAAAACGATTAATATCCGAATTTTTAAGAAAAATCGGGGTTTTCAGTTTTTTATTTTTTATTTGCCGAATTTTTGCATTACAGCAACCAAATCAAAAGACCCTCTTCCAAACAT
The DNA here is from genome assembly GCA_034698485.1 of Vertagopus arboreus. Lineage (NCBI taxonomy): Eukaryota > Metazoa > Arthropoda > Collembola > Entomobryomorpha > Isotomidae > Vertagopus > Vertagopus arboreus. Next base: position 23,105 of record JAQGBQ010000293.1, on the reverse strand, counting down.
CGTTTTTCATGAGAAAATGTTAATTGGAATTTTTTAAATCGCCAAAACCCGAGTTTTACAACAAAAATCGTTCTTTTGATTTTTCATTCGTCCGATTTTTGTGGTTTTGCCGATTTAAAAAATTCCAATTAACATTTTCTCATGAAAAACATTGTTTCGAAGAGGGTCTTTTGATTTGGTTACTGTAATGCAAAAATTCGGCAAATAAAAATAAAAAACCGAAAACCCCAATTTTTCTTAAAAATTTGGATATTAATCGTTTTTAAAAATTCCAAATCAAATTTTCTCATTAAAAATATTGTTTTAGAGAGGTTATTTTGATTTGGTTCTTGTTATGTCGAAATTCGACGAATAAAAAATAAAAAACCGAAATTCGGAACCAAAAAAAGTATGTAGAGGCCGCCATTTTGAATATTTTCAATTTTTTGTTTTACACAATGTACATCTAAGCATTCTCTAGAAGGTCTTTTTTGGAGAAATAATTTTGACACTCATAGCAGTAGAAAAAAAATAAACAAGATTATTTTTGCAGTCTTTGAATTTTGGCGTCTTAAGTTTTAAAGATTTTGAATCTAAGCTTTTTGGAAACGTTTAGATAATTTTGTTTTAAATTCTGACAAAGTTTGATTTTTTTCAAAATAGCCGTTCGGGAGTTATTTGGAAAAAACCGATTTTTCACCAAACCGGGTGGAAAAACTGTTGGCCGGGGAAAAAAGTTTTTCTCCTTAGTATCCTAAGTACAGCTTATAAAATTGATATGGTTGGAATTTAAAAATCGCGTCATTTTAGCCTTTCAGTCTCATTTGGAATTACTCTAATGGCTAATTTTAAATTTAGATATTTGTTAAACCAACCAGAAAAACCTGTGGATAAAATGCACAAAGTTCGTAGATTCTTTGGCAACGGAGTAAACACGGCTATTTGGGCCAAGTTTATTGAGAGATTTAATAAAATTACACTAATTGAGGTCTACGGCTGTACTGAAGGATGTGTTACTACTAGTAAGTTTAATTTACATTCTGACCACTTTGATATTTCACTTTTTAAAGCGTAGCCTCTCTATTAATTTTTTAGCGATTTCAACCGGTCACATCAAAGCTTGTGGTTTTCATCCAATATGGGCTTTGTCCATGGTTTCAGTGTGCATTGCAAAAGTGGATTTTTGCACCAAAGAGATCCTAAGAGATGAGGAAACAGGTCTAGTTCAAATGGCGGAAATTGGTGAACCTGGCGAATATCTTGGGAAAATCATCCCTAATGATGCCTTTCAAGAGTTTATTGGGTAATTATTATTAATTTTTGGGCCCTACTCCGAGGGCTTATGGAACCGTTTCAGTCTGTCTGTCCGCCTGCACGATACTTTTTTTTAAAAAACTTGTCCGATCGACTTCAAATTTTGCACTAGAATTTTAGTTAAAAACCTACAGTGCAGAACTCTACAAAGCTTGGGCCAGTTTAAATTTATGTTGACTGAAAAAAAACACTCTAAACAACAGTTTTATAAATATATCTTTTTTATTTCATATAATAGATTCATAACCTACTACCATGTAAAATTTTAGCGTACTATGATCATTTGTTAAAAACCCGTGGGGGTTGCCCAATAGGGTCAGTATGTAGTAGTCAGTAAAAAGTCAGTTTTAAATTGCGGTTTAAATTAATATTGCCAAAATTACGGAAAAAGCAGTTGTCTTACCGGGATTTGAACAGGACACTCGAATGATGCGTCAGAAGCTCCTTACTTGAGCTAATAAGGCCGATTGATATCTATTGCCATTTTATGGCTTATTATCAAAATCCCTTTCCATTTTCGTCCTCGTTTGCAAATTCAAGGTTGTGTGGTCATAAGAGATCATTTAATTAATTAATATTCAGATACACGGACAGAGAAGCGACGGAGAAAAAAATTATTCGAAACGTAAAAATACAAGGAGATGCTTGGTTTAAAAGTGGTATGACATTGTTTTAACATTGTACTTTCCAAAATTAATGTTTTAATTTAAACTGTTTTTTGTGTGTCATTTATATAGGCGACATCTTGCAAAGGGATGAGATAGGCTATTTGTATTTCAAGGACCGAACCGGTGACACTTTTAGATGGAAAGGTGAATCATAAAAAAATTGATGAAAAAATCTCGCCTTTAGACGATAAGCTTAGTAAATTAAAAGTTAGGTTAGGCTAACAAACCTTACCTAACCTAGCTTGAAGTTTATTAGGAACAAGTATAAAATGATTAACCTTATTTTCATTTAACAATTCTATTCAAAGGTTTTTTAACATAGACTTATGTTCTCAAATATTATAAAATTATCTGGGCTTAGAAGCATTAATTTTTGAATGCAGTTTAATGCAGTATTTAAATGTTTGAGTTTCGAATATTTGTTAAAGAATTAAATCAACCGTTTGTCAACCTTGTCAACAACCTCGGTCTATATAATGTTCTGGACTGTTTTGAAATTATATTTGGTCGCCAATCAATCAAAACCGATGGTTGAAAACAAGTTTAAAAAATTCATACTGTCGCCGCAGACAAATTTTGAAAATTTGGGGCACAAAGTTGAGAATTTTCGAAATTTGTCCTGCGTCTCTAGAATAACAATTTATTTTTTAGGTGAGACCGTGTCAACAACAGAAATACAGGCGGTGGTAACAAAAGCGTCTGGAATGAAAGCAAGTGTGGTTTATGGCGTTGAAATCCCAGAAACTGAAGGAAGATGCGGAATGGCTGCCATCTCGGACCCCGAAGGGACATTAGACCTCGGGAAATTAGCAACCGAGTTGATGGAGTCATTGCCGAATTATTCTATCCCTTTGTTCCTTAGGATCATTCGTAAAGAAATTAATGTCTCAGGTTTGGAATCATTAGTACAAAGTTTCAGTCAATTGTTTAGCCCGAGCCAGGGTTTATGCGATCACTAGGTTTGTCTGTCTGTAAGAAAACTCTCTTCAAACTTGTCCGATCGACTTGAAATTTAATGTAAAAAGTAGTAAAAACGAGTTACAAAAAGAGTTTGGGGCCAAAAAAGGCCCAGTTTGAAGATATTCGACAGGGGTACAAAGGTTAATCCGTTGGGACTAAAAAAATTTGATATAATTTTTGATCAATTTTAAACAAATTTAGATTTTTGACAACATTTTGGTTCAAAAATAACTCTGGCTCGGGCTGTTTGCAGTTGTATCGGAAAGTTGTAGAAATACTTGATGTAATTTTAACCTCGTTTTATTTTGGACTACAGGCACTTTCAAACTGCAGAAATGGGATTTACAAAAGGAAGGATTCAACATTACAGAGATTCAAGATTCAATTTATTTCTTGAAAGAAAAACGCTATGTTCCTCTAAATCTAAAATTATATAGCCAAATCATTTCTGGCTCAATTAGGGTTTAGTTATTGGAATTAAACAAAAGCCTAGATGTGCATCATTTCTGCATACAAAAAAACTGTTCTGAGATAAACTATACATGATTTTAGTAGAAGGAATTGGTTATTAGCTTAAAATGTTTTAAGAAAAATGTGGTTTTTTTGTGATTTTTGGCAGCATAAATTTATACATATATGGTAGTTGGCATTTTCAAGCGTTTTAGGGAACTTTACAATTTAATAATTTAAAAAATTATTCCTGAAATGTAAAATTGTGCAGATAATTTTTAGTATACATCATTCATATCATTACTGAGTTTTGTTTAAAAAATATAAATCCATGTGTATTAGTTTTGTAGTATTCAAATATTCAATTGGTTCTTTGTACTTAAAAGTGAATAGATTATAAACATAAAATTGATTAATTAACCCAAGTAAAAAGAATTTATTTATTAAAACATAAAAAGCACAAAAAACTCAATTTACCTCAAAAGGGTTCCGGGTGCATATGATATTTATTTTTTTGGTGTCGGAATGACTTAAACACCAACTTTAGTCTTTAAAAATCAAAGCTCAAATTAAATGAAATATACAGACGCAATTTGGACCTTGAATTTGAGTTTGTAAAAAAATTAATAGGTTATTTTTACTGTTTTATTTTTTTGGCCTATGATTATAATCTATTAATTGATGTATATTGAGCTCTTTCTATGTGGTTATGTATTTAAATTTTAATCGACCTAACCAACCAACCTCTGTACGTAGTAAGAAACAAACCAACTTCATATAAACAACTTTGCTGCATTTTTACGATACTAGATCCAGTTCAAATACCCTTGAAGTTAATGACATAACACGAGGAAAGTAATTATGCTTTAATTTATTACTCAAAATACCTACCGCAGAGTGTTACCCCGCGGTGATATTACCGTAAAACGCTAAATAACTCCCCCGGGGGAGTTAATACTTCAAATCTCCTAAATGAGGGGGGAGTTATTCCGGGAGGGGGAGTTAATAATTTAAAGGTCAATTTCACAAAATGTAACTCTACTTTATTCAGAAATATCCATAGTTCCTTGCCAGACAGCAAAAATGTATCTGATAAACTGAAAAAAAACAACCAAACTTTGTTGTTGGATTGGCTAATTTTAACATTAGGATTAAAACATTAACGTTTTTCCAGTTTTTTTTACCTGTTTTACCTTTTTGACATTTAGGGGGGAGTTATTCCAGGGGGGGAGTTATTACGGGGGGAGCGTTTTACGGTAGTTATGATAAAAATATAGATACATACAAATTGCCATTAGCCACTAGTACACATTTAATCCATCTTAAAAGCAGTATCAATTTTATACAAGATGGGTTTAAGTTATTAGGTCCCAATTAATTGTTCAGGTTAACCGACCGTCGGGATTTTTTTGCACAGATGGTCAAAAGTACAGTAAAGTTCGAAAATTGTTGAAATCAGTGATTGGCATCCCCTTGCAAGATTTCCGTATTTTGCAAAAACTCTCGTTGGCTAAAAGGGAAAAAATATTTTGCAAAAAATACAACGGTAGAGTCAATCGAAACAGATTAAAGATAAATGAGGACCCATGAGTCGTATTTTCCCAAGTGGGCCAAAAATTATTCCGCCGCAAGTTTTTTTTTTTTAACTTTAAACTGAAACTCAATATTTATGCAATTAATGCCTGTTTTATTTGTTTCTCCCCGAGGACTACGACACTTTTTTTGGTGCGAAACCCCCCAATTTTGATAATTTAATTAAACTATGAGCCCAGTACCAGTCCCACTCGAGAGAAAAACATTTATATCATTATGAATCTTTCTTTTGATAGAAATAATTTGGAATCGGACTGGCATCATGTTCATAGTTTTTTTTAAGGATTTTAACTACTAATGGCCTACTCTAAAATCTTTAATTTTTTAATTTTTTTATGAGTTGATTGCATAATTTAAAATCGAAGTAGAATAACCCCCATTGAATTTTGTCTCACTTTAAAAAGTTATAAGCTCTTAAACACAATTTTCCAAGTTACATTTTCAAATGGCAAGGGGGCGTGGTTGGTCAAAGAAAAACTAATTCTTACTCAGACTTTTTCATAAATAATCATGAGCTGACTTGTCAAATATGACTCAACTTATTTTGGCCCAGTTAGGAAAATTCGACTCTCATACGGGTTATATATTTTATCTATTTCTTATTTAACGCGTTAAAAACGAGACCCTTAAACCGATATCGGAAAACAGAATTCAAAAACGTTGCCTCCTTTGATAGTTAGAGCGGAGACGGACGGACAGACAGACAAAGCGTTCCTATAAAGGGGTTTCACCCTTAAATAATCACTGATTATTAATCAAGATCACGAATGGACGTAGAACGAGAATATAGTGGGTTATATAGTGTAACTCTGACACTAAGAGGGATTGGTGCCAGAATACAAGGAGTTGTGTGCAATCATCTAATTTATGCAGAGGATCTCTGTATAATTACCACTAGTTTAAGTGCCATGAATGTGCTTTTGACTATTTGTCAAGATTATGCAGCTAAGCATAATCTTGAGTTCAACCCAAAACAGACTGAGTTTCAGTGTTACACCCCCAGCTTTATGTATAATATTAAAGATCAAATCTGTGTAGACTTTCAGGGAGAAAAATTAGAGCACAAAGATTGTATTAAATACCTTGGTTATGTAATTGGCTCAAAGATGAGGTAGCACAAAATGCTCATGAATGATGAGAAAGAAATTACAAGACGAGTCAGTGAGATTTATATGAGGGCCCATATGATACGATCATATTTTTTCTTAAATTTAAATCTTGTTAAAACTAGACTCTTTAAATGTTATTTAAGTGCTATATATTGCTGTAGTCTCTGGTGATGTTAAAAAGAACGATCGAATAAGAATAGCGCACAATGACGCTTTGCGTATTGTTTTTGGTATTAGTAAGCGATCGAGTGCAAAGGAAGCCTTTGTAAACAGACGACTCGGTAATATTGACTTTGTGATAAGATCCGCTGTTTATTTTCTTAAAAGTAGAATCTCTGTATCTTCGAATTGTATTATTTCGAATATTTTTACTTCAAAATTTAAACAAACAGGTTCAGATCAAGCAAGACTTTGGAATGGAGTGCTATTTGCTAACTGTGATAAAGTGTGAAGTAGTGTGCTTTTATGTGTTTACTCATTAGCTATCTTTAAGTCATATATTATAATTATTAACTATTAATTACCGACTAGCGACTTAGACCTGTATCTCATGATATGATGGTCTGTCTGAATAAATCATACAATACAATAGACAAAGGCGACATCGCTTCCTAGACTCATGTCTGAAACAAAGTGCAACTCTGTATCCCAAATATTTAATTACCACCATATATAAACAAATCTCTCCAAAACGGATTTTTTAAAAATATATGAATTACGACATAGGCCCAATTTAACAAAGGTTTGGGCGTCTCCAACCCAAGCAATGTTCGTACATGAAATATCCTTGAAATTAACCTAACCTGTTTTTAAGCATGTCGGATACTTTTTCCTTGAATTAAATTGTTAGTAGCACTATTGTATATTCAGTTCTAACCAGTTGGACTTTATTTTTAAGAGCAAATCATTCCACAAGGAAATAATTTATTTGCAACTAATTTTGGCCAATTTATTATTTAAACTGTAGAAATGTATTTAAATTTTGAAAGTGCGTGGTTCCTGTTTACGTTCTTTTGTAGATTCTTTAAACTCTGCAAAGCAGAGAATAATACAATTGGTTGTGAATATCGTGAATCTCAATGTCAAGCTTTTTTTAATGGGACCACCCAGACTTATCCGAATTATGCGGATTTAACTACAGTACGCAAGTCTTTATTCCAAGGACTTCTATTTTTTGTTTTATTAAAACAATTAATGAATTACGACGAGGATTTTTAACTAATTTAAATATTTTTTTTTCATTACAGCCTGGTCTAATAAAGCTATTTGGCTACCCTGTTGAAGAACACAAAATAATAACGGATGACGATTACATTTTAACCGTCTACAGAATTCCACATTCTAAGATTTCTGGTCCATCGGCTTCAAAGATCCCTGTGTTTTGTATGCATGGAACATTTGCTTCTTCAGCTCAGTGGTTTTGGCAGCCTGCAAATAGAGCACTTGGTACAAATAATAATGCATTTAAAAAAATTATATTTATACTTAAATAATGGAATTTAATGATTTTAATCTTTTTTAGTGTTTATGCTAGTAGATGCTGGATACGATGTCTGGCTTGGGAATGCTAGGGGTACAAGTTATTCAGAAGGACATGTTTCACTTTCAGCAAATAATCCAAACGATTTAAAGTATTGGGATTTCAGGTATTTTCTGCGAATATTGCAGTAATATTGTTTAATTTAGTTTTTATTATTGCACACATTATCAATATCATAGCTTTGGAGTTGTTGTTTCAGTCACAGTAGGTTTTAGTAGACTTTTTAGCCCGACTTCGAGGGCTTATGGAACCGTGTCAGTGTATGTCTGTCTGTACAACAACTTTCTAGGATTCTGTTAGCATTAGTTTGGAAAATAATTAACCCATAAAGAACGGATGTTTTCAACCAAACGACACATTTCGTTAAACATACAGTATGTAAAAGAATGGATTATACTCGTGGTGCTTTTTCATGCATTTGGCCATATTTCCAAGATCCTTTGATGGAATTGGATGAAATATGACGCAGTCGCTGAGCAATACACAATTAAAAACCTATCATAAATATTTTGGGTCATTGTGAGATTTTGTGACATTACAAGCATTTTGGTGATCTAAAAAAAATGATTGTACCCTGAGCATTTATTTTCATTTTTGAAATTAATTAAATCAATTTTTAACGGAGACGTAACATCTGAGTGTTCAATAAAATTCATTTTTAAAACGATTTTGGTCATTATATGTAAATTTTATATAGCTAGAAGTCTACAGAAAAGAAAGATTACAGATGTCATATGAAAGGTCACCAAATTTTGAGATAATTTTCACAGTTGTAATTTGGTTTTGTTAAAAACCGATTCAGGTTGGTTTTCAGCCTACTTAAAAATTCAAAAAATTCGAATACTATTATATAAATTCTTGAAAAAAATCAAAATTTAAAAGTGCAAGATTAAGTCCAATAAGAACTAATTTAATCAATTTTAAGCTGACAGAGAATAACAATATCCAATTTTGATTTTTTGTCCCAAATCAAAACACTTAGCAATATGCGTACAGAATAAAAATTGTATTTCCCTTGCATTTATGCATGTAAATTCTATTTGATCGATTCAGTTTCAAACTTTTTGAGTTGAAACTTGAAGAATATATGCTTGTATCATTTTAATCAGATTTATCATCAGAAAAATTATTTTTTGAAAAATTAAAATAAATGCTCTGGATAATCAACTTTTTGAGATCATCAAAATGTTATAATGTCACAAAATCTCACATTGACCCATATTATATATGACTAGCCTACCGTTCCCCCGATGCGGGCAGACCTTCATTCATCAGTTTTTAAAACGTTTATTACTTCTTGCGCCGTTTGGAAATTTCGTTTCGTCGACACGTTCTTAGTTTGAAACATTCCTCAGATGGCTTCTTTGCTCCGTTTGCAATTTTACAAAACCCAGTCTTAGGCTAAAACCAATGAAGCTATTTGTACAAATTACTTTCGATTAAAACTTCCACATTTTAAAAAAGTACTTGCTAACTTTTTTAAAATGTTGAAGTTTGATCTTTTTGAAGTGATTGAAAAATTATTCATTTATTTTTTGACATGGCCTTTATTATTATTCTTTCCCGACGACCCAGGATTTTTCAATTTTTTTTCTAATTCTTTTCATTTTTGTAAAAAACAAAGTAAAAAAAATTATGCGTTGCTTTCCTGAGATCAAACAAATAATTGTTCTGATTTTGAAAACTTACTTTTAAGTTTGCTTTTAAGTTGAAGTTAACTAAAGCAGCAAAGCACAGTTAAGAAGACACTTCAAATCTCATATTATTATAACAACCAGTATATATTATTATTAGATACTAGCAAGCCCGTGCCACTTCGTGACCACGTATTGGCCGCCGGTTTTATTTTATTCGATTGGAGATTTATTACTATTAAAATTAAATTAAATATAAAATAAACACGATTTAATGAAGACAATAATATCTTAAATAAAAATTCGCGTTTAAATTCAACCCCCACTGACTTCATCGAATATGGCCCACGTCCAGACGGTTGCTCAAAGTTAACTCCCATAGACGCAAATCCAAGTACGCTATTGAAAGAGCGGATATGATCCTGGAAGTTCACCACTTCTCGTCGAGCAATTCTGGAAGGGGTTTCAATGGATCAAGGGTTACTTTGCCTTTGTGACAACAGTGTTGAAAATGTTTGTCCTGACCCCGTTCACTTTTGAAATTTTTAGAGTTGCAGAATTCGCAACGGAAGTTCATAGAACCGCAACTATGCTCCTTTAAAGTATATTCATCAATGAGTCTCTCAGCAGCTACTCTATGAGTTCTAGCTACAGCTTTTAGCTGAGCAGCTGTACGACGGCTAGTATCGGTTTGTAGGCGTTGTGACCTTTGCTCAGGCGTTTCAGTTGCTCTTGTAGTAGCATGAACATTCGACCTTTCAGCAAACCTTTGAACTCTTTGTTCTTCAAACTCATTCGCAACTGCATTGGAGTGAGCATCAGATATTTAAATTAATCTATGTTCTCTCTGGTTTTCAGTCTCTTTACGCCTTTTTTAGCTGCCGCTTTCCGTTTCTTTTGAAAATTCAGCCCTCCCCGATGTTTTGGAAGCATTATTGCAAGAGTCGACTATAAATAGCTTTCTTTGTTTAGTATAGAGTGCTTAAAATATCTCGGATCTTTCAAACTTTTAGACAACACCGCCATTTATAGGCCCTCCTTGCCCACTTATGGGATCTTACTCCACCACTTATAGGCCCTTTGTGTTAGTTGCGGGGACAATTATAAGCAATCGCGAGGTTAATTGAAAATCAACACGCGGGGTTATTTAGAAATAAACACGCGAGGTTAATTGGAAATAAGCACACGGAATTTTAAAAAACAGTCAGCTATATCGAAATAAGCGCATGCGAGTTAACAGAAGCCATCAAAAACAATCACACGGAGGCTGAAAATAAATAAACATAAAAAATGTTAATACAGTTATCCAATGTATAGAAGATTTAAAAAGAAAAAAAGTTCAAATTTACAGACGTTCAGACGAATACAAAACCTGATACCGTTATAAACAACTTACTATTTACTGCTTCACTCACTTTGGTTAAATTTTTAAATCAAAAACTGAATTTGAAGTAAATTTAAATATTAAATGGGAGAAGAAGAAAAAACACGTCCAGCCGACGAAGGTTCAACGTGGCCAAAAGGCGAGTGAGTTCAAATTTGGTGCAAATTTTGTAGAGTTTGCAATTGGCGGCCGGTAGGTGATATAGCGTTCCTAAATCCTGTTCGTTAATTTCCAAAGTTCTCAGTACTTTCTATAGTTGTGTAGGATGCGCACTCTGTGACTAAAAGAGGGAACTCTGTTATCCTAGTTATTGCCTTTGAAATAACCTTAGCTATTCTTTAGTCATTAATTACAAAGGTCACTGGTCAAATTCAATAATTTTCTTTATTAAATGCCCATCTAGATTTTTGGGGCTATTTTTAGAGCTATTCAGCGTCAAAATTGGTCGGGTAGTTTTGGAGCCTATAGAAATTTCACCCACGATATACCATCTCAAATATAGGATGTTAAATTTTTTCATGTTATAGATATTTAATATTGTTTCAATGTATTTTACTCCTATTGTATTTAAACTTTATCCAAAGTGCTCATAAGCTACCAGCTCACTTATAGAAAGTCTGGCTTATACATTCCATTGTTCTCCATTCACCCTTGGGTCTAAAAAGGATCTTGACCCTCATCATCCTCTCGGTCGACTCGCCGTGGGTTTATAAATAACGTGGAACGTTAATCAGTTTTCTCATCGAAACTTATCGAAACTCATCGATTTTCTTGATTGTTGGTCTTCGTATTATTAATACCAATGTGGTTGACTTAGAGATTGGGGATATTAAAGCTACTAAGGTGAGCTCACTTACCGCAAAATTTTTGCCAAATTATTCGGGATTTGTTGATTTTTTTCTGTCCCAAAAATCGTCAAATCCATGGCTACCGTCCCAAATTCTAGCTCAGATTTTCAAAATTTATTCCAAAACTTGTTCAGAAGGCGCAGCAGCTGTCCCTTGAAACCCCCTTGGAAACGCTTAGAAACACAACTTCTAAAAATCCCTACGGGTCACCGCGAGTCTTTTTTAAAAATATTGAAGCTGGGAATTGTGCTCAAAGGTCTCATCTAAATTTTGAGTATACGTTGACAATTTTCTGTTAGGCCAGTTTTCCTGTTTTGAGCTCGTAGAATCGCATATTTAATTAATTGCATTTGAAGTATTTCAAAAGATTTGGGATAAATGATTGAAATCTAAGCAACAATTTGGGACGGTAGCCATGGATTTGACGATTTTTGGGACAGAAAAAAATCAACAAATCCCGAACAATTTGGCAAAAATTTTGCGGTAAGTGAGCTCACTTTAGTAGCTTTAATATCCCCTATCTCTAAGTCAACCACATTGATTAATACGTATCTATAGAGTCCAATCTAATAAAAATAGGAGCAGAAATGAAGGAGTAGTAGACTATAGGCTAAAAGCCATATAAGCTATATAAGCCGTGCCCTATAAGCCATATGAGCAAACTCCTCCTTGACATCACGCATTAATTGTATGATATGTTTTTAATCGTGTGCAGTAGCTATTGTTTAGCGGCTGTGCCAAATTTCATCCAATTCCATCAAACGATCTTGGAAATTTGGCCAAATGAATGAAAAAGCATTAAGGGTGTAATCCAGTCTTTTACATACTGTATGCCAAAAATGCTGAAAAAGTTCCATAATTTGTAGCACATTTGAAATGGGAAAATATGACGTGGCAGCCTACATAAACTACATCACGACAAATGCAAGTCAGCCGAGTATTTACTACGTCGGGCATTCCCTTGGAGCGCAACAGTTCTTCATAGCTCTTATCCTCCATCCTGAACTTAAGACCAAAGTCCGAACTTTGTTTGCTTTGGCTCCTTCAGTTTATTCTGGAAATACAACAAATCTAATATTTAGAACTATGGCTCCCACATTCTCAAAATATTTTGTCGAGGTAAAAAATAGTTTAAATAAATTTAAATTTCAATAAAAATACCAATATTTGGTTAACAGGTGCTGGCAAGTAAATTCGGTGGTGGAAAATTTATTCCATCCTTCCTAGCCAGTGTTCTAGGTAGTTTTGCAAATTATTGTACAAATTCTTTAATTAATTGCGGTGTTTGCACGAATCTTGTCTTACTGATGTTCGGATATGACCATTGTCAAGCAAATTTTGTAAGTCCAATAAAAAACAAAAACTTCAGCGTAGATTCTGTTTCCAGTTTTTACTCGAGAGGGTGACTGTAGATGGGAGTTGGTAAATCTAATTTACATATTTAATTTTAGACAACATTACCAGGAGTTTTGGCTCATATTCCTGATGTAATTTCAGCCAAGACGTTTTCCGACTCTTGTCAGGCTATTGTCACTGGAGATTTCAAACCTTACGATTATGGAGATCCGATTAAAAATATGAATAAATATGGAAAGCCTACTCCACCTCATTACAATTGGAGTAATTTTAATGTCCCTGTAGTATTGTTTTCTGGACCAGATGATAATTTGGCTACACCTAAAGTATTTCAGCTTCGAAAAACATTAAATTAAATAACCAAAACAGGATCCCAAACTTACTTTTTCTAATTTGCATTACAGGATCTGCAAAAACTTGCTGGGATGCTGGGCAGCAATTTGAAAGAATTTATAACCGTTCCATTTCCGCAGTTCAATCACTTTGATTTTGTCATTGCCAAAGATGCCGATGTTTATGTTTATAATCATGTCATAAATATCATGAATAATCACACTTACGATCGGATGTTTTAAAACCTAAATTTCCAGGCATTTACAAACACATGTACGTTTTCATTTTTGGTTTTGTCAACTATTACATAGTTTCAAGAGTAGGCTTGTCAGATTTATTTATTCAAATTTTTTTTAATTTGGACTTAGAAAATAAATTTCAATATCTATACTAAAGTAATTTTACATTTTATTTACAAGAACTTCAAAAGACTTCAGAAGAAATGATATTTTGAGGAAAGATTACTGGATCCGGAAGATGAAATTCCCGTAGATTTTAGATTTTTTTGATTTTTTGACTGGTGATTGATACTGGGGTGTAGAGATGTTTGCTGCAGAAAAAATTCCATTGTACCACCCGGGGAATAAACAGGGGTATTTTGTTTTTAATTAATATCTTACAAACCATTCAAGATAAAAAATTGAAATTTTGCATAAAAATCATAATAAAAATTAGCATTCCGCTGATTTTCTTTTAGGTCCGATTTCAAAAAATTCAAAATGTGCGTTTTAGTCACCTTTTATTTTATTGTGACCTTAAACTTTGACCTACAGAAAAACAAGAAAAATTCCAGCTGCATACTTTATAGATGCACAATATATAAAAAGCCGTTTTAAAAAATTTTGCTTCTAGCTCCCGAGAGGGACCGAAAACAAACCCAAAAATCAGTTTTCAAATCCCATTTACAAAAAAAATCCGATCTTTTATTCGTTTTCAGCCTCTCACGGGAGCTAGACTAAAAATTTTAAAACGCGGTTTTTTGTAAATTGTGCATATATTAAAACTACTTGTGGAACTTGTTTTGATTGGCTCTCGGCTAAAGTTCACGGTCATAATAAAATAAAAACCGATTTTTGTATTCGTTTTCGGCCCCTCCCGGGAGCTAGAAGCAAAATTTTTTAAAACGGCTTTTTATATATTGTGCATCTATAAAGTATGCAGCTGGAATTTTTCTTGTTTTTCTGTAGGTCAAAGTTTAAGGTCACAATAAAATAAAAGGTGACTAAAACGCACATTTTGAAGTTCACGCGATGAATTTTTTGAAATCGGACCTAAAACAAAAATTAGCGGAATGCTAATTTGTATTATGATTTTTATGCAAAATTTCCAATTTTTATCTTGAACGGTTTGTGAGATATTAATTGAAAACAAAATACAATACCCCTGTTTACCCCCCCCCCCCCCCGGGGCGTACAATGGAATTTTTTCTGCAGCAAACATCTCTACACTCCAGTATCAATCACCAGTCAAAAAATCTAAAATCTACGGGAATTTCATCTTCCGGATCGAGTATTCTTTCCTCTTTTATTTCGTGAAAAAGCTCGAGATTGAATTTCATACATTAGCCTAATGGTAATACATATCCCAAATTGTTTAATTGACAATGAACATTTCAATGACAATTAGGATTAGATTAATTGCAACTTTTGTTTTCAAAATATATTAAAAAGAGTTCAAGGGTGATACTAGTTTATTGATGGAATTATGCAAATTAGAAATCAGTCCATAAGTTAAAAGTTAATGTATGTGTTCCATTAGCACTCATTTTATGAAACTTTATTTTATTTCAACGTCTTTATTCTAGCTGACAAGTGCGTTCTATAATCTATATCTGTGTTGCCTCTCGTCCCAAGGATTGTATCAATCAAATGCAAAAGGTTGATGTTGAGCATGAATGAACAAAAGGGTTTGCGATTTTTCAAGTTTCCATGAAAAAAAAAATACGAAGCTGCGTGAAACACTTACAAACAGTAAAAAAACATAGTCTACTGTGCCCCCAAAGCAGTCGAGCACTTATTTTTCGGAGTTTTTGGCCAGAAGGGATTTGACCGTCGGATTAAAAAAATATCACCACTGAAAACAGCGTCTAAAAGTTTTTCTGTTAAAAAGCTGTTCATATTAAATGCAACTAAGTGACTTAATGATACAAAATATGTTTGAAAAAAATTCATTACGTGTACTAAAATAAATTCATGTATTATGTTTTTTTTTTAATTTTTATTATTATTATTATTATTATTTATTTGCATTAAACAGACCACATAACATTCATAAGAAGTACAGATCCAGGGTTAAAGATAAGTGAGTATAAACGAAGTAAAACATAAATAAATAATTAAATTAGTCATTAGTAACTTAATTCTGGCTTGAGTTTACAAATAGAAGTTTTTGCCATACGTGATATAATTTACATTTGCTCTTTCTCATAAAAAGAATGTCATAAACTATTTTTAAAATAATGTTGGATGAGTTTGTCAGTCGCTGTTGCATAGAATAAGCTGCGGACCCAGTTATAGCCTCCCCAGTTTTAGTAAATGTTGTTACCTTTTTATTTGAACATTTCAAATGTATGAACTTCACTAAAGTTTATCTCGAGCGATAAACTTTGATCGGTTAATGAAGCTAGTGAAAAAGTGCCAGACTGCATTCTGCACGTCATTTATATATAATAGGATATACTGAAAGCAACCTATTAACCTCAGATTTTGTCCTGCTAAAATATACAAAAGTTAGCAATATCTACTTCTATTTGTGTTTCACCTAGGCTGTGCAATTCACTGACGATACAAACATATTAATAAGATTGTATTTAGTAAGTGCACATTACTGCATAACATTAAGGTAATGTACAATAAATTGAAACACATTATCAATCACCATTAAAAATAGTTATTTTGGGGTCTGGTTAGGTTAGATAAGCTAATTAAATTAATAAAATTACACTGTAAAGGTCAAAGAAATGAGACAATGCCGTTAAGACGAGACATGAATTTTAGTTGGATTTTTCCTATCCCTCAATGTTATCTCATCCAGCGTCGTAACATTGAGAGGTAGGGTTTTATCCAGACTTAATTAAATGTCTGGTTAAAACATTATCTACAAACATTGGTAGTCTCTGATTATTTATGAGTTCAGGAAAAACATTGTCTCAAGTGACAGGGGTGAATGACACTTGTAATTTTATGCATGCACAAAACACATAAATGAATACAAATACAAAGTTACAAAGTTTTTTTTGCCATTTTCTTGATTAGACTTATTGGTCTTTATAAGCAAATATGGCATTGTTCTGATAAATTAGTCTATGATTTATTTTGGTATCAAGTTCAGATCATTGTAAGCTGAACTTGTAAATTGAAGTACAGAATTATTGTCTAAGCCGAGGCACAACTATAAGTCAAGTTATTTTTTAATTAAATTGTATTTTAGTGTATGGGAATCATAAAGTTAAAGATATGGATAACCTGTTTCCTGGTATAGGCAGTAACGCATCCCTTGGCTCTACTTTAGCCGGCATTATCGGTTTTTTTCTAACCATGGCCTATCAGGCTGTAGATTTTACACCGAGCCCTAATGCTTTTTTGTCAGCGGTAAGTTTTAAATGTTTAAATTAGAATATTTAATTTAAAGGATGATATTAATTTGAAAATTTTGGTTGCAAAAAAGCCAGAACTGATTACCAAATATGGATATCCTGTGGAAACAATTTATGTGCAGACAGCAGATTATTACAACCTCACCGTTTTCCGGATTCCACATGGGCTGAATAATGCCGTGTCTACTAAAGGGCCAGTCTTTTTACAACATGGGTCTTTTTGCTCTGCTAATGATTGGTTACTTAATCCACCAAGCGATAATCTTGGTAAGACTACCATAATAGCTTTAAAAAAAACCTACAGTTCACAACTCTACAGATCCCGAGCCAATGTTATTTTTATTATTTATTCGAAATTTCATTTTTAAACAGAGGCAGAAATACTAATCCCATAAGCCCTTTATAGGATTAGTATTTCTGTGCGTCTGTCCGCCCATATGTCTGTGACACGCTAACGGTCGAACCACTAAGCCGATTTGGGTCATGTTAAGCTTAAAATGCGTATTAGATCAAGGTCTTACATAAGTTCAATCGGTTGAGGCTTGACCCGTGGAGGCTAAAAGTGTGGGTGGATTCTATTCCTAGATGTTTAATACTGAATTTTTAAAAATTGATTCAAATGACCTTTTGACTTGACATTTTGCATAGTAGTCACTACCACTCCGACTCCAAAATTTTGAATGGAACTGAGATTTTTCAAAAACAATTCAGTAGGACCCTATTGGGCCACCCCACTGGTTTTTAAAAATTACCATAGAAGCTGAAAATCTGTATAGTAGTAGCTTATGACTTTAAATCGAAATTATTAAATTAAATCAAAAGTTACGTTTTTAAAAACATTCGTTTTATGGCCTATGGGGCAATCCCCATGGGTGAATGCCTTGATAAACAATTAATATAGTTTAATACTGCTCAGGCTATGTGGAGTTCTGCACTGCTGGTTTTTTCATATTGTAGAATTATAAGCTACTACCATACCAAATTTCAGCTTTCTATGGTCATTTTTTTAAAAACCCGCAAGGTTGCCCCCCATTTGTTCAATCCAACACGTTTTTTATTTTATTTTTATTCGATATTCAGGTGTCATAGCGATCACCATGCAAAATTTCAAGTTTCTATACCATTATAGTTATTTAAAAAAAAATAAATTTAAAATCCCATATAACTAGAATCCAATCACACTTTCAGCTCCCCAGGCTAATTTACATCTAAACCATTTGAATTGAACTTCGCAATTATCCAAGGCCTTGACCTAATACACATTTTTAACCCAACATGGTCTAAATCGGTCCAGCGATTCGCCCGCTAGCGTGCGACGGACGGACGGGCCGAATTTCCAATCCCATAAGCCCTGGCACGGGCTAAAATACAGTTTTGCACTTTTGTGTTTTATACCTCCAATAAGGGATAAAGGTTTATCTCTCCACTCAAGGATATCCCTCCATTAAGAGATAAACTCAGTATCCCTCCATTAAGGTATAAACTTTAATTCATATAAACCAATGTTCAAATACACAAGCTAAATATATTTTTTACCAAACCAGTCATTAAGGTAACCGAATCTATTGCCATTGATCGACGTATAGAATTTTTAAAGGACGCATTCAATTTATAGATTTTTGTTCGCTCTTTCCAATGGTAATATTTTTGGAATCCAACGGTCAAAATCCTCATCCCCTTGGGCCCAAAACTCCGAAAAATTGGGTTTACCCCTTAATGAAGAGGTAAACTTCAAAGTTAACACCTAATGGAGGGATATCTTTTAGTGGAGGGATAAACCTTTATCTCTTAATGAGAGTATCCAGTACAAAGTGCCCGACTGAAATATTAAAATCAGTTTAACGTTACTTTTTGCTATGACAGCCTTCCTACTCGCAGACGAAGGCTATGATGTGTATATCGGAAACTCGAGAGGGAGCTACTACTCGGCAGCTAATTATAACCGACTCAACCCGCTTTTTACACCATATTGGAATTTTAGGTCTGACTTTTAATATGAATTAATCAGAAGTTCACCATGATCGTAACCTTATATTAATTTTAATACAGCTTTCATGAAATGGGTGTTTACGACCTACCGGCTACGTTTGATTACATTTTAGATACTACTGATTCCGACGGACTATTTTATGTGGGACACAGTTTGGTAACTCCAAATCTATGGAATCACTTTTAAATTATATTTTAATTTTTAGCATGTCAAAGTTATTTCAAATATTTTGTAATGTCATTTGTATTTTAATTTTGAATGTCAGCCTGAAGAAGATATAGGAAATTCTATCGAAAGCTAGCAAACTAAAATAATTTATCAAGATGATACCTCCAGATTCCGTTGATTTTAACATTAATCTTCATATTGGAGGATAGAGAAAGCTTAAATATATATAAAAAACTGACTTTAAGTGTGTTTTAAACATTTTTTAAACGTGTATAGGGGACCACAACGTTTTACATTTGTATGGCTGAGCTTCCCAAATACAATTCAAAGATCAGAGGATCGTTTTCATTAGCCCCATCAGCTTTTTTTGGAACAGCTAACACCATAGCGACAGCTATTCTCGGGCCAATTGTAGATTCGAGGGTTTTATTAGTAATTTTTTTAAACAATAATAACTATTTAATGGTAGTATCGCTAATGCCGGATCAAAGTGATTCAAGGTTGATCCGAATCACTTTTTATTTTCTTAATGCCAAAATGTGATCCGGATCAAAAATGTGATCTATGTGAGGGGGTAGGTTCAAATTCGTAATCCAAGATAATTTTGAGCAATTTGATTTAATTTTCAAAGTGGAAATATATTAGAACTAGTAAATGTTAGTATTTTCCTAAGTGGAAATTATTTCCAAGGAAATTTTAACCAGGGTTGTTAATTTTTTTTAAATTTCTTTCTATTTTTCATGGAAAATTGAAAAAACACATGAAGGTATTTTCAACTGCATTAAAATTATGAAATTTCAGTCTACATTTTTTATTTTTTAACGAAAATTTCGTAAAACTTGATTTTTCATTTTTTCCTGTTTCAACCTTGTATGAAAATAGTTTACTGTTTATTTTTTCATTTTTCAACAATTTCAGGGCTGTAAAACTCTATGAAATTTCACTTTTCATTTTTCACTTGAAATTTCAGTTGCCACTCTGATTTTAACCCAAAATATTGAATTTGAGTCAAAACTTCCTAACCGTAGAGATTATTTATTGATTTTTACCGAATTACTTTTTGGATTTAATGCCACCGTTCAGCTCATAAAATATTTTTATACAAATCAAAGTTCTATTTCCCTTATTACTAGTGTCTTTTATCATCCGGTCGTAGGAACTGAAAACTCGCAATACATTACGATAAAACTATCCATTGTCTACAATTTCTTTGGACGCAGCAAAAAATTCATACTCACCATTATTTCAAAAAACAATAAATGACAATGATCATTTGCAATAGGAATAAATCATAGCTAAAACAAATAAATTCAATAGAAAATGAAACGAAATTTTGCAAATATTTTGAAAATTCAAGAATCCATGGCAATTCATGTCAAATCGCTGTGATCCGTGGATCAGAATCACGTGACCTAGGCTTACGTAAGCCTGGATCACAAATAGCATTAGAAATATGAAAATGATCTTGATCCCTGGGTCAGGCTTAGCTGACCCGGGATCAAGGTTCAAAGTTGAGTCACCATTAGCGATACTACCATAAAAGAATTAGATAACAAAAATGAGTGCAAAGTAATTAATATTTTCATAGGATGTGTTAACTGCTTTGGGCAATGGGCAAATAATTCCGGCAAACGTACTTGCAGCTTTACATCAAACTTTGCCTTACTTTTGTAGCGGAATTACAACAGTGGTGTGCGAAGCTGTAACTCAACTTATTGGCGGATTTGACCCATTTCAATTTACCTATGTGAGACATACATATAATTTATAAAACCTACAGTTCAGAATTCTGCATTATTTTTATGATTTTATTAAAATATTTATTGATTATATATTGAGTTATTTTTTAAAAACCCGTAGGGGTTGCCCTTTTGACCATTTTCTTTGAAATGTTATTTCTATTCAATTTATGCAGGTCTGCAAAATTGAAAGTTTACAAGTTATTTTAATTTAAAGTTTATATACTATGATTTTGATTTTTTTAAACAAAAATCTAATTCAAATTGATTAATAATATAAAATCACCCAAGCTTTAAGCCCCCACGGGCCAACCCTCCCAACAAATGAACCCACTTTCGAAGTTATCAAAGGTCTTGTATCAATACGCTTTTTAAGTCGACATGGCCCAGCAGTTCACTGGCTAGGACAAACAGACGGACCGAAATATAATTAGAAATATCCCTAGCTCCGAATTTTTATTTGCACAGAGGACAAAAACTTGTAAGTGCAATATTGCACTCAAATATGTATTTAGTGTTCATTGAGTAAAAATTAAATGTATATTTAAGTGCAAAATTGCATGAACACAAGGTGCAAAAAAGTGCGATGACAAGGGCTTGAACCTCAGTTGCTGGTTATTAGGTCAGATTTTTTTGTCAAAACTGGATTCGTGTTAAAAAGGTTTTGTCCCCTGTGAAAACTGCGATATTGCTAACAAAAAAGTTATGCAATGTTTATTCTTTAGAAAGGAGTTTCAAACTTGGTTGGCCACACCCCCTCAAATGCATCAGTTCGAACGATTGTTCATGCGTTACAGCTTCAAAATCATCCACTCACGTTTACTCAGTACGATTGGGGAACCGCTGGAAACCAAGGTGTTGTATTCATGGTTTATTTGATTTGTTTATGTTTAATTCTGTAGAAAATAATAAGTACATTACACTAACGTTTAAATTTAACGGTCTACAGAAATATATGGTCAAAGTACACCTCCAGCCTATAACCTCCATTTAATCTCCGCGCCTAACTACTTATATTGGGGACATAATGATATTATCGCCACACATGCGGTAAAATTTAAACCAAATGTTAAACAAAATATATTTAAATTTTATACAGTTTATGTTTATTTTTATCAGAACGTAGAGCTTCTGAATGCAGCCCTTCCTCCAGGAACTGTTGTGGAATATAAAATGGTGCCGTATAAATTTTGGAATCATTTAGACTTTACATACGCTCGAGAAGCTAAATATTATCTGTATGACATGATAATCCGCAATATGAACAGAGTGAGTACAACACTTCAAGCTAAAGTTAAATTAAATATGATACTTGATGGGAATCATACTAATAATTTTATACAGCCTTACACTCATAATTCAATAATTGATTAATCACACATAATAAACAATTAATAAATCAAGTCCTAATTCTAAAAAGAAGGCATAAATGCATAAATGAGAGACAATACATTCTGAAAATTGGATTAAAACCATCCGCTAAAAATATATTCACACCAAATAAAATTGAACCTGCATTAATTTTTGGAATTAGTACTACTACTCCTTTTGTTGATGATCACAAAAATGGTACTCAGAAAAAATTCCTGGTTTCATATTTAAATCCTTATGTAGATTTTCGATATGACGCCTTTAAGGCCACTTATCCAGAAATGTTATGATATTTTTCTAATACATTTGGTTCAAATATTTACTTTATGTAGTTGTCAATGACGGGTATTTTCGATTAAAAAATTTAGTTAGAACAAATGCTTGCTCTAAACCCCATACAAGCGTTGAAGACTGGTCCTAGTCCACCTGGTGTCCCACCTGGTGAAAACATGAAGGGATTTACCCCTGCAGAACGTGCGTGCCGCGATAGGGTCAAGGCCCGCTTGTTTTTGTTGATTTATCAAGACAAGAAAGCAGCTGTCGAGCTGTAATTTTTATGCAAGCTACTCTATTAGTTGTTCATTAAGTGTGAAAAATTTCAGACCTTAACCGCTTCGAATTTCCAATTTATAGCACTTGAAGTTATTCCGGGAATTAATGAATAGACTAGTTGGTTAGAATTACTAAGCGTGATGATACAAGGTTAGAATGTCTTACTTTTATTTTAGCCTTTTTATTGCACATCCCATCACCTAAGTTATCCAGCTTTTTTCGGGCTGCATTTTATAAATCAGAGTCAACATTTTTTATTTTTGTGATCCGGTTGTAATGAGCTATTCAGATTTAGAATCGGATGTGTGGTTTTTGAGTAGTGGTATCAGTCAGGCATTTCTAGCGCTTTATATTGTGAGCGGGTATTCTATTACTGTTGTATTATAAGTATAGATTGTATATACATGTACATAATGTTAGTTATAAGGATGATGCTGTGAGCTAAGGACACTGACGATGCTGAGAGCTAGGGACACTGATGATGCATCAGTCTCTTGGATGTGTTAAATAAGTCCAACTTTG